>JAEQBH010001382.1:0-171954 GCA_016808115.1 Tetrastigma voinierianum
TAGTTCTTCGGACCTCTATTCTAATTCAAGTATTGTTAGTTCTTTGTTCACCATAATCATATTCGGATTTCAAGTGTTTTGGTAGTTTACCAAATAAATATGAAATGATTGTATGGAGTATGCATATCTCTGAAATGTTATTACGAAAGTGCATATGGATTTGAAAATGTGATATTTGAAATGTTTGACAATTAATTGCATGTGAGTGATTAATTGAATTGTAAACAAATTGGTTAATTCTTGACATCTTGAATTGAATCGATATACCGAACCACCAACATGGCGGGATGCACCAATCGCGCTCCGTCATGGTAACCGAAATTATTCAATGTCTGGCCCAGGCGGGATGCACCCGATCGGCATCGATCGCCTGATGGTGTATGGCATTGAAAATAATCCCACATGGCGGGATGCAATCGGCATACGTCATGAAGGCGTATGGCGATACGAAATGACCACTTGACGGGATGTACCAATCGGCATCGCGTGATGATGAGGAGGCAGAAATTGGTAAATGTGTAGCACATTACCAAATGATGAAAGGGCCCGAATTCACTTAGAGCGAATTCGTCCACGAATGTAGTGTATGAACAAGTGAAATAGCCGGCAGTGAGTGTAAATGGGATTTGTAAACTAAATACATCCTTGGGAGTATATGTTTGAATCTCATGATTTGCGTTAAATAAATTGGTTGCATGGGAAAATGCACATTTTGATATGATCAGTGATTTGTAAAGTGAAAGCATGTGAAAATGAATAAGCATGAGTATAGTTAGATATAAAAGGCATGGTTTTATGATATATGCATGTTGTGTTAAACTGAAAATTGGAATATAACTGTATAGAACCACTAAGCATGAAAATGTTTAGCGTGTAGTTTTTATCTATGCGCAGGTTTTGAGTAAACGGGAAAGAAGGCAAGATCAAAAAACACAGAGTCATAGAGAAAGTTGTAGCGTATAACTATATACCCCATCATATGCATATCATTTCTTTTGAACATGTGATATTTTGTGAACAAACGAGTTAATCTCTGAAATAGTGTTTTGTTTATCATTTGAGAAGGCATGATACGCCATTTTGTAAATGTATTGTATAAAAGTAAATGTTTATGGGCCTACAAAACAGTGCTGCCGCAATTAAGAAACTAAATGAAATAGCATAAATAAAATGTTTTTGATAAGATAAATGAAAATGGTCGAACAAATTGGGCCCTAGGTTCGGATGCCATTCGGGTCGGACGAGGATTCGGAGCTCACCGACATTTTTGAAAAAAAAAAAAAGAAAAAAGAATTAAATAAAAGAATTAAACAAAGCATCGGCTTAGGTTTGGATCCTTGTCCAGTCGGACCCGAGGGGAAATGGAGTCTTTACATTACTCGCTTGGACCGCCTAAATATATTTAAAGCGAGAATTTACACCTACGCGATCAAATGAAGCTTTCTTGAGGATATCTCGAGACATGACTCGAGTATTAGGAAAGGTATTGACTCAGAAACTGGAGATAGACATGGTAAGAAGACATGGGGCTGAGGAATTCCATAGGACAAACATGGAAGAGTCCGATAAAGCAAAATTCTGGTTAGAAAAGTTACAAAGAATATTAGAGGAAGTTAGATGCCCTCCCGATCAAAGAGTATCATGTGCAGTCTCACTATTGCAAAGTGAGGCATATGATTGGTGGAAGCTATTGTTGAGAAGTCTAAGGATTCCAAATCCATGACTTGGGAGTTCTTTGTCGAGAGTTCGGGGCAGAAATGCGTTACGATATGTATAGGGAGTCAGAGTGGAAAAACGGAGTTTAAGATTTGGAAAGCGAAAGGAACTTATCGGTAAATTTGAATATGAGAAAGAATTCAGTCATCTCAGCAAGTATGCATCAGAGTTGGTCCTCATTGAGGCATTTCGGTGTAGACAGTTTGAGGGATGGACCGTGATTCCATCGAGAATGTTGGCACCTATGACCTCTCCGACGGGTGAATTTCTTTGATTGAGTGAGCTACTTGATGAAAGTGGAGAGACTTGAAGCAGGCGACAAAGTATCTCATGGAAGAAGTTTTCTAAGAGGGCTTGTCCTCCTCGAGGAAAAGATCTAGGGTTTCTCCAACTGTTCGGAATACGAGTTTCCTTCTGAGGAGGTAGAAGACAAGGGGTCGATGTAGCACCTTGTTCTAGTAAGGAGTGCTTCAGTTGGACAGGGAGAAATCCCAGAGTGCCCTCATTGCCATAGAAGGCATTTGAGTGTTTACAGGTTATTGACATGAGGGTGTTTCCTTTGTCGAAGCACTGATCATTTGATAGCCTGATGTCTGGGGTCGAGGGACAATAGAAGTGCTTGAAAGTGGTAAAGGAAGCGAGTTACCTTGCCTTCAGCGAGAGATTGAGGTAGGGTTCAAGATGGCAGGTCGGTTAGAGAAGGCGAGGGAGAGCCTGACCTGAGACAATGGAAGACAATAGATCGTCCTATACCTATAACACTAGCATGAGCATATGCTATAAAGGCTTATGAGGATCAGGGTGTTCCTGAGGTTGTAGCTGGTATATTTTCTCTTTATGATATTGCATTAATTGATCCTAGATCTAATCATTCGTATGTATGCATTGAACATGTATTAGATAAGATACCAGCAGTGGAACAGTTAGCATATGACATGCATGTGACCAGTCCATTGGGGCACAATGTTAACATGAATAACGATATACGAAATTACTTGGCGTTGTTATGACGAGAGAGTTTATTGCTGGTTGATAACCTTACCGGTCAGGGGTTTAACTTGATTCTAGGAATGGATTGGTTGTAAACACTTAGAACCATCAGTTGATTGTGGTCAAAACGTTGATCATTTGAGTTAACTGGGCGGTCCCGAGGTGATGGTCTGTGAGGGCATTAGATTAGGCCTTGATGTCGATATGATCCCTATATCACGATCTAAAGAAGAGACTTATGAGGAAGGGTGTGAGACATTCTTGGCCTTGATACTTTACTCTAAGAGAGGTCAAGTTGATGTGGAAAAGATTCTAGTAGTAATGGAATTTCAAGATGTATTCCCTGAAGAGTTACCAGGTATTCCCCTTGAAAGGGAAGTGGACTTATCCATAGAGATTGTACCATAACCCGCATGTGGGAGCGCACTTGTCTGAAGATGGCTCGGCCCGAGGAGTTGGAAGAGTTAAAGAGTCGATTCTGAGAGCTTGTGGATTAAGGTTATGTGGCTTGCGAAAATCGAATTTTGAGAAAGGTAAAATGGTAGAATTTTGTCAAAATTGAATTTTCTATATCTGCGATGATGAAGCAGACTTCACCATTGAAATGCGTCTCACGAAATCTAGCTACCACACGTCGAATTTTGTCGGTCAGAACTTGGTGAGAATTCGTGTTTTGAGGGCAATGGGGGTAGTGCGGGACACTTGGCACATTGTGAGTGGCTCACAGTGTGCCACGTATCAAGGGAAAAATTAGTCAAATAGGGAGAGCCAAGTGGGGCCCATGTGGACATGTGGCATCTCCTAAGTGGATGAAAATCCATTATTATGGATAAGAGATAGGATGTAATCGAAGTCAACCAATGGAAGGTTGACATGTGGCAAGTGAGAGGACCCAAGCTTGACTCCTCTCTTCTCTGTGGCGGAAATGGTTTTGGGGAGGGGAAAATAGAGAGAAGAGAAAGAAGGAGGAAGAGAGAAAGGAAGAGAATTAACTTTAGAGAGAGTGTCCAGAGCTTATCTCTAGATTTCAGAAGCAATCGATTGTCGGTTTCAGAGCTGACGAGCAAAAGTTGTTCTACTTATTCACAATTTTCTGCAGCAGATGCCGGTTTTGTGGAGTTTCGACAAACTCAGGAATTGAGGTCTTCTCTATGAGTTATTCTTGTTTAAAAGCCATAAAAATGGTTTTGGGTGTTGTGGGGCGGAAATGGCCATGGTTGATTCCCGAAAAGTGGAGCGGGTTGATGAGGGGTTGTCCATAGACTGACCCACGCCTTTGTTTTTACAGAGGTATGAAGTTATTTTGGATAGAAGCGCATCGTGTGTGTTCTTGCATGATGAGTGGCATGTGAAATGAATGGGTTGGGAGGTGTGAAGGGTGTTTAAACTGGCTAGCATACAAGTTCCAAAGAAAAAGGGACATAATGTGTGATGGGGGCTATCCATGGGCAGCCCACAGACTGATGTGGGACTATTAAAAACAGTCCCGATTTACGTGTTGGACCGAAAATGTCTATGTGAATTTGCTTGAATTGAATGGCATGGATTGTGTGGAAAATTATATGTTGATGCATGCTAAATTGATGTGTTAACATGAGTGGTTGAATTATATGAAATATAATTGTGTATTAATGGCTCCCTTAGGAATTGATTATGAATTGGCATCGGTACGTTCATGTGCACGATGACATCGGCGTCAAGTCGGGTGTGGGTGCGGTATGGTTATTCACCATTCTTGGTGAATGTAGGAGTTGAAGTTTGTCTTTTGGGATGCGATCAGTGAAGACTAAGTAGTTTCGATTTATAAAATGAGAAATAATTAATGTGTGTTGGGCGTCCACTTGGAACTCGGGTGCTTAAGGAGACTCGTGGTATTATAGAAGGTCTGCGTGGAGTGTGAGAGACTTTGTTCGGTGCTGTAAAGACCGCGGTACTATCAAGAAAAGGTTTTGCAGTGTGAGAGACCGATGGTACTAACTGAAAAGTTCTATATATGGGTGTTAGGGCCAGCGATGTAATCCAAGAAAAGTTCTATTGCTTTAGAGAAAACACATGGTCATGTTCATCACTTAGACCTAGAGTTGAGTGATAGGAGTCGGGATTGACTAGGATGGTTACCCATTGGCAAATTGCCTTGGGTGTTGGTGAGAGGCAAAGACTCTATAGTTGAGTGTCATTGGCATTACCAGTGATGATTTTCACACTTGGCATAGGCTTGTGTCAGGGAGTCGATGGGTGACTCGGGGTATGGGCATGGAAAAAATTTTCATGTATGATATAAATCATTCCAGGTGTGCATCGTAAATTGTATGGAAATGTGGATGTTTGTGTTGTACCATTGCATGTGCATTTTAGGTGGGGAGTAACCCATGTAGGAAAATATCACTACTGGGCATTGCTTCACCGATCAGTGGGATCCGCTTTCAGGTGATGGAGTGTTCGGGAGAGGCGACGCTCATTAGAGCGCTTTTGAGAAGAAAGCCCAGACATGTGGCTTTGATTACGTTTTGCTGTGGCTATGTATGAAATATTACAATTGAAACATGTTTGTATTAAGAGTGACATAACAACTCTTGAAACTATTATAATATAGTTTGATATATTTTGGTGAGTATGTTGTGTAGGCCAATGTGGCCATTTTTACTTATGTATGGGTCTCATGACATGAGACACACAGGTTTTCCACAGGTTGACGGTGGTCAATGGGACCCCTGGAAATGGGGCATCACAATTTATTCAACCTAGTGTTTCACCCAAGATTACTTTGTTTGATACCATTGAAAAAGAAAGATGGCACTTTACGAATGTACATTGATTATCGACAAATCAATAAGGTGATAGTGAAAAACAGGTACCCATTGCCGAGAATTGAAGATCTTTTTGATCAGTTAAAGGGAATGGGTGTCTTTTCGAAGATAGATATGCGACGAGGTGTGCTCGACTAGGGTGAAAGATGTCGTAATAAGAGGCGCATTTAGAACTGAATATGGCCATTATGAGTTTTTTGATGTGCCATTTGGGTTGACTAATGCAGGCGGCATTCATGGTGTAGTGTCCACGAGGCTGGTCAGGCCGAATGGCGAGTCGAGCCAAAAACAGGGACGCTCGGTTTTTATTTCTTTTATTTTTAAGGTGTTATTAAGATTTTCTTTTTCAAAAAATGTATCATGACGAATCCACAGGCAGGCAGAGATGATATGGCGGATCCAGAGCCGGAGCCCGAGTTTACTCAGACGTTTTCATTTATCTTATCAAAACATTTTATTAATTCATTTAGTTACGAGCGGTTTCGATTTAGATGACCCGTAATCATTTACAAATTCAAAGCGGTCGTTAGGCTATAAACATTAACAAAATGCTTTTACAGGGAAAGGCATTCTATGCCCTTTTCAAAATGATATACAAAAATCAAGTTTCAGGGTTTAACCCTTTTGTTTGCAAAACTCACTTGTTAGATGAAATGCTTGCAAATTACGAGGAGTATACCTTATCTGGCCAAGTGCTCTCTTGCTATGACTTCTGCTTGACTGCGTGATCTTGACCTTAACTTCTCTTTGCTTACTGGAAATACCTGCATGGGTCAAAACTACACGCTAAGCATTTTTCATGCTTAGTGGTTCCTATCTGATTCTATTCCAATATTCAATTTAACTAGGCATGCATTTATCATTAAACCATACCTAATATATCAACATATACTCATCTTTATTCATTTAAGCATGCTTTATTATCTGAATCATTTACCATATCATATCATGCATTTTTAATGCAGTGATTCATTCACAAATTTCAATTCATGAGATTTAAGCATATTCATAAAAATCCCATTACACTCGTCAATGCAGCTATTTCGCCTTGACTATTTGGTGACAATTTACGGCGGATTAGTTTGATGAATCCGCCCTTATTATCGTCGGTAATGTGCTTATATTTAACAATTCCTATCATCATGACGGATGTCGTTTGGTGCATTGAGCCGCGTGGTATCACTTGACCGGTCTCCCATGCATGCGGATGTCATTTGGGTGCATCCCGGAGCCGCGTGGTATCAATTAAATGCCATGCAGCCATCATGACGGATGCCGTGGTGCATCCGCCCGAGTGGGACATTTCTTGATACCATACAATCGCGCGGATCTTGGAATTAGTGCATCCGCCAAGTGGGACATTGGATAATTTCGGGGTGCCTTAGTGACGGATGTCGATTGGTGCATCAGTCAGGCGGTTAATTCGATATCATTCAATTCCACATTTATAATGGCGGTTAGTTTGATGAATCCGGAATCCTTTTAATCATTCACATTTATTCGTTTTGGCTATCACATTTCATATTCCCTTTTCGTATTATCTTTTTTGAATATACTCAATCACAATAATTATATCACATACTCATTCGCTGTACTCGATTCATGTACTCATTCATAGTTAATTGGTAAACTATCAAAACACTTGAATTAAGGATAGAGTCGAAGAACAAACGAAGGTAGTGAATCTGGCTTCATATAGCCGATCTCGGTCTAGGTTGGGCGATCTTCACGGAATCCACACATTGATAACATTCACGCCACTCTTAGTGGATAAACAATTGTTAAACAATTTTAGTGAATTACAATTTTTTTTTTTTTTTAAAGTCTTGGGTTAAGACACTAAAATTACGCAGAAGAGCGAACTTCGTGACGAGAGCTTAAGCAGGGGCGATTAAATACGTACCTTTTCACCCCAGCTCACAACCTTAATTGAACCCCGTTAATAGTTTCTTAGGGTCCCTAGACAGCCCGGTATCTGAGCTCATGGGACTTAACGGCGAACATGTGAAAACGAGAGCTGCTTGGAACTACGCCCGACTTGTCTTGCGTGCGGGTTGCTCAACTTCTTTGAGGTGTCTGCAGGGTCACAAGTTGCTGCCATTTTGCGCAAGGTGTGCGATGCGACAACTTTTGTCTGAATACGGTGCTCGTTTCACGCTCTGGATGTCCGAGTTTGCAATTTTCCACATTTTCATCCTACCAATCTTCTCGATACATCCCATATCAAAATCCACCCATTGGAATCATGAAACAACTCAAAGTGGTTTAGAATCAATGAAAATCCATTTTCCTCAGAGTTATGACTTTTCTCCCCGAAAATCAATTAAGCAGAGAGTGAGTTGGGTTGATCTATTGCAGCAGACCTCTTCCGATCTCTTCTTGTATGGTGTTTGATCCTTTAGGAGCAGAAGTGGGAAATCACCAAAGCTTGATCTCTTTAAGGCCACAAGCTCTTTCCCCTCATTTTTCTCCTCCGCTTCTCAGCGTGATGTGCTCGAATGAGCACTTTCAAAGACCAATTTGGTCTTTTAAAACCCTCTTAAGTGTAAGGCCGTGTTTGGCACGCACCTTTTTCTCATTCCCATTTTGTCTTAAGTCATAATTCTTATAAGGCCTTGTTTGGCCTGATAAATCGATTTTCCATTTTTGGCATTCTAACTCTTTGTTTCACTTTCCCTATCATTTATCATTTATTTCATATTAGCATTTAAGCTATCATTTGACCCTTCGATCCTCATTTTACAATTTATCAAATTACCCGGAAAAGCCCAAGTTTGACTCAATTCATACCCAGAATATATAATAAAATATTTATAAAAATTCTAGGGTATTTTTGAGGTGCACATGGATTTAATGAATAGAATTATTCCCTATGTGGATCGATTTGTTGTGGTCTTTATTGATGACATCTGGTGTATTCTAAGGATGCAGGGAACATGAACAACATCGAGAATAGTCATGGGACGTTAAGAGAGGAAGAAGTTATATGCTAAACTTCAGCCAATGTGACTTTTAGCTAAAGAAAGTTTCCTTACTGGAGTCATATTACAGTGTCAATTTAGGGTATAAGAGTGGACCTTATAAAGATTAAGGCTGTTGTAAATTGGAAACCACCTCGAAATGTAATCGAGGTGAGAAGTTTCTTGGGCCTAACAGGATATTATAAAAGATTTGTGAAAGAATTCTCTGTCATAACTTTTCCGCTCACCAAATTACTCAGGATATGAGTAAAGTTTGAGTGGACAGATAAATGTGAGGAATAGTTTTGGAAACGAGTTAAGAAAGAAATGTTAGTTTGAAGCATGCGGTATGAAGGCGACCTACATAGGGAAAAGAGTATACCCTATACAGTGATGCTTCAAGCATTGGTTTGGGATGTGTGTTAATGCAAGATGGAAAAGTAGTGGCTTATGCATCTAGGTAGTTGAAGCCACATTAACAAAATTATCCCACTCATAACCTAGAGTTGGCTACGGTAGTGTTTGCTTTGAAAATATGGCGACACTACTTATATGGGGAAAAGTGTAGAATTTACACAGATCCGCAGAGTCTCAATGCGCGACTCATAAAGATTAAATTTGAGACAACGGAGGTGGTTAGAGTTATTCAAAGATTATGACTGTATAATAGATTACCACCCCGTAAAAGCTAATGTTGTAGCAGATGCTTTAAGCAAAAAGACAATGGCAGCGATGTCACTTCAATACAATGAATGGAGACTAGTAGATGATGGAGCTATATTAGCTCAACTAACAACGCAACCTATTTTAAAGCAAATGATGATAAGTGCATAGAAAAATGATGTAGAGTTACGGAAAAAGGTACAGATGGTCAAAGATGGTGATAAGACTGATTTTCAGTAAAAGAAGCTGGAAGTTTGTATTTCCAGAACAAGTTATGTGTGCCAGATGATAAAGAGCTACATAAAAAGTTTCTATTTGAAGCTCATAATACGGTCTTTACCATGCATCCTGGAGGTAATAAGATGTACCAGGATTTGAAACAGCATTATTGGTGGAAAGACGTCATAAGAGATGTGACAAAATGCGTTAATACAGTGATTGGCAAAGAAGTTCAGGCCAGTGCAATTAAATCCTTCCAATTCCTCAATGGAAGTGGGATAACATTACCATGGATTTTGTGTCGGGTTTTCCCCTTACACAACAGAAACATGACTCTGTCTAGGTGATTGTTGATAAGCTCACAAAGTCGGCCCATTTTATACCGATTAGGATTGACTATTCTATGGATCAACTAGTTGAGCTATACATGAAAGAGATTGTACGATTGCATGGTGTATCGTTGTCTATTGTGTCAAATAGAGATCCGCGTTTTACATCGAGGTTCTGGAAGGAACTACAGTCGACCTTGAGTGCAGCACGAATTCGGTCTGGCCGTTCCATCATGAGACGGATGAATGATCGAGATATTGATTCAAGTACTCAAAGACATGCTTCGAGACTGTGTCATGGAATTTCCTAGAAGTTGGGATAGGTATATTCTATTGATGGGATTTGTCTATAACAATAGTTATCAAGCGAGCATTGACGCGCTAACACCATGCGAGAAAGTTTATATGGTCGGAGATGTAGAACTCCGGTATGTTGGACAAAGTTGAATGAGCATAAGGTGATTGGTCTAGACCTTGTAAAAGATACAAAAGAGAAAGTACAAGTTATTCAGGAAATGTTAAAGGCGGCTAGTGATCGAAAAAAGTCATATGTTGATTTAAAGATGAGAAATATTGAATATGAAGTGGGAGGCAAGGTCTTCTTAAGAGTATCGCCGTGGAGGAAAATTCTACGGTTCGATAAGAAAGGCAAGTTGAGTCTGAGGTTCATAGGGCCATATGAGATGCAGGCAGGTGGCCACGTGGCTTATGTTGCCGCTCCCTCGAAGTTGACCAAACTACATAATGTATTTCATGTGGCGATGCTTGAGAATCTGATTCGATGGGTCGCACATACTACCGGTATAAAGATGTCTGATACATACAAATTTTTCATATGATGAAGAGGCTAAAAGGAAATTGTATGAAAACAGGAGGTGCTGAAACTTGTTCTTGAATATCTGATCTGAATTCTGAAAGTGTTAACATCAGAAACTTCCTTGGTAGGGAAGAAGCTACTTAGGAGCCCGGAAGCAACTATGAGGAAGCACGTATGCGCAGCTATTTCACTCAGTAATAATTTCGAGGGTGAAATTCCTTTAGGGGAGTGGGGAGATTTGTAATACCTGAATTATACCTGTGAGTTTATAACATGTTGAGGGTGTAATACAAGTTAAAGTTAAAAGTTTTTAAGGGAATAATAATGCTAAAAAATAAAATAATCAAAGCAGAAATTTATGCCAGGGTCGAGGGTAATTTAGTAATTTACCAGAACTAAGAACCCCGAATGTCATAAGATCATAAGACTATATACTTGATTAGAATATGTGAGAAAATAATGTGTAAATGAAAGGGAATAGGAGGACTTAAATGCAAAAATAGGTAATAAATCACAAAATTCATTTGCCAAACATGGCCTTAGCCATGTAAGTGGATAAGACCACATTTGGTCTTGCAATTTGGGCAATTGTCCCATTTGAGCTAGGCCACGTTTGAGAGAGAAAGAGGAGAAGAGAAGAATAAGAAGAAGAAGAAGAGGAAGAAGAAGGAGAAGCCTTTAAGGTATGGATACTAGTTTGAATCCTTGATAATGCAAGGATTTGTATGGATATTTGATGGAATTGTATAGGTTTGGGTTTTTCCTATTTGTTCGTTAGGAATTCTCCTACATCCAATAATGAAGTAGATTGGCTTAGTTCAGTTTTGGGGGTTGCTCTAAGTTGTTATATGGTTGTTTGGTTTGGTTGTGGTCCTCAATGAAGAAAAAAATTGTATAGAGAAAATGATGGGTTTTAGGGGAGATGCTGTCCATTTTTTTTTAAAACCCATGTTTTTTGTTTTGGCCATAACTTGGCCATCACTGATCCAAATTAAGTGATTCAAAATTTTAGGTAAACTAAACTTCTAGGAGAACAAATATCCTTGAAATAAGTGTATGCAAATTTACGCAGTACACCCAGAGAAATTAAAGTCGAAGGGAGCTTAGTTGCATGAAATAAGATTTATGTTTGGTTACATTTTGACATTAGAGTGGTCCTGGTTTTTTAGGCCATAACTTGGTCATTGCTCATCCAAATTGAGTGATTCAAAATTCTGGGTAAACTAGACTTCGAGGATAACAAATCTGCTTGGAAATAGAGTGTCTTCAAATTTTACAGAGAGCCCCATTGAACCCAGAAAATTGTTCTAAACTCTATTTGTAAGAAATATTTGATAGTATACGGAAATACATGAAAATGCAAAGATAAAAGTAAATGATCATAAATATCACATATGATTACTGGATAACAATATTTATTAGGGGATATAGAATGTCTTTGAAAATGAGCCAAAAATGGATTGTCTACTTAGAACTAGTAAGGGGATGAGATCGACAATGCACATTAGGGATAAAGTCTGACTATCTTTGATTAGTTGGCCATGTTAGGGTCATTACAGCACCTTCGGGTCCTTATAGAGGTCATTGTCTCTTACAATGATAACAGCCTTCAGGCCCTTATAGTTCATTGTCTCGTACAATGATAACAGCGCATTCGGGCCCTTATAGTTCATTGTCTCGTACAATGATAACAACACCTTCAGGTCCTTATAATTTCTTGTATTCACTTCTAAGGTATATGCAGGCATGAAACATAAGAACATATTACAAGAATATGCAAATGATTTGAATATGATAAATGACATGATATGAAATAATATGAGAAGCATAACGCTAGTATGTGATAGCAAGTACCTTTGTGACATAAATGAAAATTAAAATGACACAAAATGTATATGAATGATGATAAAAAATGAAACATGATATGATAAGTAAGTATGAGATATGTATAAGCTGTGTGTAAATGATATGTATGAAATGTATATAAGCATGTGTATAAGTATATGATATGTTAGATGTATATGTATTAATGCATGGTGTGATGATCCTTATTAAGAGATTAGATCCCACGAGAGTATTCCACACTAAGTTATAAGTTTAGCACGAGTGTTTCATCGGGTGTAGGTACGAGGAAAGAATTAAATAGAGGAAGTCGAGACCAGTCGCATCAAAATCAAGGTCGACCATGACACTAAGTGCCGTGAGGACCTTTTGGTCTATTTTGTGTATGTCTTTGTTTTGTAAACAATGTAAAGTTTGTATATATTAGAGACAATTCCCATTTTTGGAGTTTGAATATATTTTGTAATCAGCTGCTCTGTGAATATATTTCAAGTTAAATGTTTAACGATATATGAATGAATAAGTTTATAGTAAAAAAGCGAGAAAAAAATAAAAAAGACACCCTACTTTAACAGGGTGCCGTGTTGGGGGGCGTTACGTGCCCACCTGAAAGAGGCGCGTGAACATTAAGTAGTGCAATGAGTGTGTAAGTTTCCATTGTATTTTCTTGAGAAAATTTAAGATTCAGAATTCAATCAGCATATTTGAGCCAGATTGGGAACAAATATGAATGCGTAATACTTTCTGAAAACGCTTATTCAAATATAACGAGAATCATTTATTCTATTAACTAAAACCATCCAAACTTGCCAATGGCTTTGGTTTTAGTGATTAAGGGTTGGGCGGTACACGGGGGAATTTGAAATGAGTCAAAGTCGATATAAATTCCAAGCCAATTAGGCTCGATTAAAGCTGAAACTCAAACTCGATCGAGGCTTAACTTTTCAAATGTTGAAACTCCAGCACCGAAAAATAGTTGAGCTACTCAAAGCTCAAATGATAAAGCTTCGAATCAATTAAATAATTAATAAATAATTATACTTCGAACTTATTTCGACAGGAAATCAACTTCGAGTTCAACTCGATTAATAAAATAATAGAGTTATTTAAGCTGTGAGTGGGTGGTACGAGTATTGTGATCGCGAACTCTAACTCCAGCTCGACAAGCTATTTAAGCTACTCAAGCTTTATCTTAACTTGATTAACTCCAAATCGAATTCAAGTATTTTCGGAGTTGAGCTCGAATAGCTCATGAGTAGCTCGACTCATTTACCTGCTTGGTGCATAGGAAAGGGGCCAGGTCGACTTTGTAGGACATGTAAGTTTTTATTGCAAAGTGAATAGATATTTTAAAAAAAAAAAAAAAAACATATCCATGTAACACCTCAAATTATACCCTTATAGTTTTATAACATGTTTAGGGTATAATATAAGTTAATTTTGAATTTGTCGGAAATTAATATGGCTAAAGGTGAAAAATGATAAAAGCAGAGTTAATCAATTCGAGTAAATTAGTAATTTACCAATCCAAGACCTAAAGGTCATATGATAATAAGTTTATATGCCAATATAGAAATATTGATAAGTTGAAGGGTAAATGAAAGAGAAAGGAATGGGTTTAAATGCAAAAATGGGAAAATAATGCAAAAATTGGTTTTGCCAAATATGGTCTTGTAAAGGATGGGGATAAGACCAAATATAGGTCTTACTCGTGAGACATTTTCTCCTTTGGTGGGTTTGAGGAGGCTGGGGCATCTCACATGAGGTGAAGGAGGCAGACTTTGGTTTGGATTACTCCATATGTCGGGGTTTATGTAGTGAAGAAGCTGCTCTGAGAAAATCATAGTTTTTCAGGCGGGAATTTTTAAATTTGTAAAATCTGGATTGCAAACCCATAAAAATTAGTTGTAAATCTCTTTTATACAGATTTACCATGAGAACATTTCCGTTGTAAAAAACCTTGTTGCATTTTACACTTTGGCATTCGATTACCATGCCAGCATTTACAAGCGAATTATTAAGATCATTATATTCATGACGAATTTTACATCGGATTGCTAATTCGATTGTTAAATCCGAAGTAAATGAACATTGAATAATAAATTTTGTTTGCAAATTCAGTGCAAATTTTATGAATCATTGTGGTTTCATTACAAACCATTCGCGATTTTGTTGCGATTAAGTTCGACTTTGCAGCATCTATTTGGCTCCATATGTTTGATTATGAATATGTTGTTGTAATTCTATTTACGAAGTCCAGTTTATAAATTCGCAGCATTGCAGCAAATATTTTTCCTAAACCTTACTCGGTTGCAGAATGTGGTTGCAAAATCCGTTCTAGATTATTTTTTTCAATTTTCATTAATTTTGTTAAATTTATAAAATTTGAAATTTCATGTATTATTCAAAATTTCATGTATACTTAATTTCAAAATTTCTTGTACCATAATAAAAGTACAACACAAAATTTTTGATAGCTAATAGTTAATAGTTTCATGTACCATATTCAACCCGCGATTTAGTTTTATAGTTCCCTTATGCAGGAGTTTAATAATTAACATGTATGATCGGTGGGATCCTTCAGTAGAAGGTACATCTGACTCTGGAGCAATGGCTAGTGGAATAGGCAAACCCCTAATAAAGCTTTGAAATCTGTGCATGAAAAGCTGTAGTGAACTACGCACGGTGCGTAAGCTCCTACACTACGCATCATTTGCTTTCGGCATCACACTGCGTCTCCTTTTCAAAGCACAGATGGAACTATCTTTTGTGCTCGTGTAAAGTTCTTGGTACAGTTGACTAATTTAAGAGGCATATTGATAGAAGCGGATGATGCTTGAGATCGTAGGCATGGATCCCATTGATCAAGGCCATATACTCCATTTCTTCATAACTCCTGACCTCGTCTAGATAGATTTGAGTTCGTCAAGCGGTGAGATGAAGATCCATCCTCTTTCACAATTTGGTCTGGCCCTCTCATACCTTGCAACTACGATCTGAAATATATAAACATTAGTAATATATATTTTTACGCCCAGACAAAAAGTGAAACAAGAATTAACTAAAAAGTTTGCACTTACATAGATCTCTGAGACTTTTCCAGTCGCAAAATTGATTATCTACCTTCCTCCCTTGAGTTTGTTAGAAGCTCATGTACGGGAGAGGGCCGCTAGCAGCCGCCTAAAATTGAAAGAGTATCATATATTAAAAAGTAGTTAAAAAAATAAAAATAAGTCAAATATTTATCCCGATATACGTACGAGCACGGCAGTGCCTGAGATAGGAACCTTACCGGTATCGCGCGAAGGTCCTGGCAGCTCACCTCCAGTCTCACTCATCCTATTCATAGATCCTTGGGGGCTTTTTGAAATTCGGTATTTGCGATAACGTTGCCAAACACAAATACTCCTACGAGATGAAACTTCGGTTGTTAGTTTATGATCCTTCCATCATTAACATCCCATTCTTTATAGTCGTGAAGCCTTTTGTATCATAAACCATAACTGAGCATCTAATGAAGGATCCCACTTGACAATGTTTACTTGATTGAAATAATACCAAAAATGAAAATCTATGAAGAAAAAAATAGTCTTATTGTATATGATTTGTGAAACTTTTTAATGTTGTCGGTTTTCTTAAATTTATTCACACATTCCAATTCCACCTTACTCACATTGTAAAACATTAAAAAAAAAAAAAACAAGACCCAGAGTAAAAGCAGCATTTGTTATTGATCAATATATAGAAAAATAAAATATATCTTAGACCCGACTCTTACTTGAAACTCTTTTGATTATAAATCTTTGATATCACTTGAAGCTATCTTCCAATTATAACTTAGTCACATGCAAACGCTAATTAGAGAATATTAGTGATAATCCCTAGATATATTCTACGGGATGTGTATCCCTACAATTAAACATATAAAGTTAATCAATCTTTTGATCGTTCAACTTCATGTAGTGACATAAAAAAAATTCAAATGATATAATTTAAAAAGCGTACTCTCCATCATTAAGTGTAATGGTAGGACAGAGGCAGAACTAATGGGTGAGTGGTGATCTGTCTTGAGAACTTTGTAGTGATGTTACTTTGTGGTGTTGAATCTTGTACAAGTGGTGCAGGTGCGGATGATGCACGATCACTGGTGTTCTGAGTGAAATTTAGTAGTATCATGGATAATGGCACTGAGGTGTTTTGCAAGGTAAGAATTTAGTAGTATCATGGATGGTGGCACTGGTGCGGATGTAGTGTGGTAGGTGATCCCTCACAATGATTCGAGGAATCTACTAGGGCCTTGGGGAAGAAACCACATTCTGCCACGATCCTCTGCCCCGCATCCCACGGATCCTCGTCCCTCTCCTTGACCCA
Organism: Tetrastigma voinierianum; assembly: GCA_016808115.1. Taxonomy (NCBI): domain Eukaryota; kingdom Viridiplantae; phylum Streptophyta; class Magnoliopsida; order Vitales; family Vitaceae; genus Tetrastigma; species Tetrastigma voinierianum. The sequence goes on from JAEQBH010001382.1 coordinate 16,715, forward strand.
TATACGCATGAGGAATAAGACATATTACAATATATATTGGTGAATTGTTGAAATGGTTATTCAACAATCAAATTACCAACCTAATTTTCATCACTATTTAAATCGTTCCATTCTTCTTCTTCATCTTCATCTTCATCATATTCTTCTTCTTCATCATCATCATGAGAAAGTGTTTTAGTTACATCGATATCTAACATTTCACCTATAGGATCATTAAGAAAAATAGTATCATTTTCCACCGGTAAACTAAATTCATCAACATCATTTGTTTCCTCTTGAAATGGATCTTGTGGGGTAATTTATGGCTCTACAAGCATCTCAATCATCCCTCAGCCTTGATTTTAAATAGCCACAAGATCTAGTATCACATTTTAAGCTTAAATATGTACAATAATACACTTGTTGTGCTTGCATTGCTAAAACAAATGGTTCATCTTGTGCATATCTTCTTGTATGATTTTTGTCATTTATTACAAGGGAGGGTGGAAAGTGGGTAGTGAGTATTTATGTCATTTAACTTTTACACTTTCCAAGTTTACCCTTAAAAACTTTATATTTTTGGAAATGGTGTCTGACACCATGGTGTCCATAAGCATTTTCTTTCATATATTTATAAAAAAGCAAGTGCAAAATACTTGTGTTTCATTCCATGTCTTAATACAAGCTTTGCAATATAATCCAAAAGAACAATATCAAATTACCTAAAAGAAAGAGTAAAGAAATAATGGGAAACTCCTTCGATAATGCAAAAAGAAAAATCTACAAATTAGCATCATCTTGTCAAGTTGAGATCTTTGTAAGAAATCTACAAAATCATCATCATCTTCTGCTTTTTGCACATTTTTAAATTTTTAGAAGACATTGACCTTTACGACAGACAGAAGATTCAATTGATAACAGAAGCATTCAATTAAAGCACATTTTTTATAGTAATGGTCAATGTCAATCACACTGTGGTCAGATTGTTGAATAGTAGAATATCAAGATATAGAACAAACCTGTAATAATTCAGTGTTAGTCTTCTGTGTGCCTTCCTCAAATATGCTCAATCCATGGGACAAACTGTACAAGGGCCATAAGAGTGGTTATATCGAATTTTTATTTCAAATAAAAATAAACAAAGAAGCGAAGAAGACACAACCATGGAAACAATTGTCTACCTCTCAGAAGATATGACAAGCTTTCTATTTCGGTATTTTGGATCTTTGTTATTCATCAAATGACAAGATAGTGTTGATATTACAATCTCTTCTACGTGCTCACTTACAATTTCATAGTCTGCATGGCAGATTGAACCCAAATCATCATAGTCAAGATCATTTCGCTACTTGACACAAACAATTGATTTTCTTATAACTGTTTTGAATAGTGAGACTATTTTTTTAATGGTTAAATTTAGCCATGATGCTCTACTTGTTTTCTTCATCTTAATCACTAATCAAATAAGGGAAGAAGCATTAGACGTACAACTAACACAACCTAGGATAAATTTGCTATCGTCACTCTTAAGGATGACTACAAAGGATAGAATTTTCCAAATAAGCTGAGTCTCAAATGGTTTCCATCCCGAGAGATGAGGAGATGAAAAGGGGTGTGATGTGATTTGGTGAGTTTGATTCTCCATTTGTCAATTCTTTCAATATTTAGGTGACACTATGTTACCTCCTCTTTGAACATTCTTCACTTTTCTTTTTCCCTTCGACTTCTTTTTTTCCTTTTCTTTATGAGATTAGAAAAAGAAATTCTATAAGGTAGAGGGAGTAGGAGGAAGAGAGTTCCTCTGTTTCTTCATAAAAGTTGATAAGTTTAACAGTGAAAAACTCTTGAGGTAATAATGATGATGATTATGATTGGAACATGTCAATGATTTGTATAATAACATAACCCAGAAATTATGCGATGCAGCCGAGTATAACAAACTAAGGGACCCCCCGAAAATTATAATAGATAAAAGAAAAAGAAAGAGGAAACGAGAGACCTAGAAGGGATGAGAGACCTTTTTATCTTTTAATCATTCCCATCTGTAGGAATGGAAAACATGAACATTCAAATAACCGGCCTCCCTCCCAATTGTCACTTTCCTTGATCCATAACCACACCCACTCTCAAGTAAAGCAGAGAAAAACCATAAACACAAATATATATATATATATATATATATATATATATATATATATATATATAGCACTTATATATATATATATATATATATAGAGAGAGAGAGAGAGAGAGAGAGAGAGAGAGAGAGAGAGAGAGAAATAGAGGGAGATAGGGATGGGGCTCTCTTTACCGCAAGTTCGACTTTGCAAACACCATATTTTTAAAACACTCCTCCAGCTTCCACCCTCTTCACAGCCAACTCTTACGGCTTAACACATTTTCTATACTTTTCCTTATCCCTCTCCTTCCCATAACTTCTTTTCTCTCTCATATCCTCCTTTCCTTCTCTTTCTCTCTCTGGCTTATTACATTTGTACTCTCTCAGGAGTTAAGCTCTCAATACACACATGAACATTGGCATGAATTTATGATTCCATTTATAGCATCATTAATAAAATAATTGTTATGCCATGTGCCCCGAGATTACAATTTATCAATTCTGAAAGAGAAAGATTAGAAAAAAGGAACGAAAAATAAATATTCCATAGTAAAGTAAATTATGGTCATCTCAACCAGTCAGCTCCTAGATCACCCGACTTTCAGCTGCCCACCACCACACATAGGCGGCCAGAAGCACCAAACCATAGAACACCGACCCAAAAAAAAAATTGAGAACATCGGTCGGTGGCCGATCAGGCACCAAATGCAAAGCTAATCCAGCCTCTTTTTCCATGAGAAGACTTCCATCGTTCTTCTGTTTCCTTGGATTTTATGCTGGGTTTCCCTTGATGAGGATTTCTGTTAAGAATCACACCACAAGAGAACCACCTCTACCTGCCAGTTCTTATCTACTCCATCATGCTATGTCGAAAACACACAAATGAAACAACCAATTGCACCAAACATCCTCAAACAAGCATACGAGATATTCACAAAAGAACTCATGCATAGTCCTCAAGAAACATCTATGAGACAACTAGTGCTTCCTTAGCATCATAAAGCATATAAAATATTGAGGGAATCAAAGAAGGATGATTTGATCTTATTGAGATAACTAGTAGAATGGAAAATAAAAGATCTTTCTGTGCTCTGATCGTAATTTCGACCTTTTCTTCTTCTTCTCCTCACTCTTTGCTTTTCTCTCTCGACACAGTCGTTTCCCCCGACCATTTTCCCATTTAAAGGCCTCATTCAGACATACAAAATCAAAACATCCATATTCTTCAATATGTATTAGATTAAATCTATTGAAACAAAAAACAAAGCTGATAATAATAAAACAATAAAAATAAAATTACTACTAAATGGGGCCTACAATTATATTAATACAAAGTTATTAGAAATTTTATAAGCGAATTTGCTAAAATTAATTTCATTAGTATGAACAAATAAAATTAGTTTATTTTACTTCAAAATATTTTATTTGGGTATTTTATTCATATTAATTGATTAAATAAAAAGTTAATCTAGAAAAATTAAAAGTATATAATTAATAAACTTTTAAAAACTATTTTTGTTCACTATTCTTAAAGTAATATTTAAAAAAATTATTTACTATGTGTGAAATATTTTTTTAAATAGTATATAAAATCTCTATTAAAATTAATTTTAAATTGGAAAATAAAAATTAAACCTAATAATAAAATATTTTTGCACACTAATATTAGATGTAGTGATTTAAAAAATAGTTTATCAAATTAATTTCTTAATTATTAATATAAAATAAAAAAAGTTGAATTAGCTTAGTTAAAAATTAAAAGTACATATAAAGCATATGTATAAGTATTATTAAACATATATTCTTATTTCCTTTTACTAGAAAGCAGGTGGTGGTCATACTTAAGCTTTCCCTGCAGAGACCTTATTCACTCCCATTTGGGCTTCAAATAAACAAGTTGGAAGAAAAGAGAGGAAAAAGTCACCAATTGGAGACATTTTGAAAATTTGCCTTTCTAAAATTTCAAAAGTGTTCTTTCTATGGCTATATTCGAATTCAGGCACTCTTTAGCTTTCATTGGTACCAAAATTACGACGGGTTTGGATGAAAAAGTTATGATTAAAAGAAACAAAATTGTTTACAAAATTGGAAGTGGGAAGAATTTCACACATAAATAGATTTTATTTTTCTTTTGAGAACAAAATAATAAATTAATTATTTTTAAGGCAAATAATATATATATATATATATATATATATATATATATATATATATATATATATATATATATATATATATATATATATATATATATATATATATATAAGCTTCTCAGTGCGAAACTCATCCTGCAACATCTGTTTCAAAGCTTGAGCATCCTCTGCTTCAAAACTTCTGCACAAACCTGCAAAAATAAACACAGGAAAATAAAAAAATGCAGAAAAATGAAAAATGAGCTAGAAACAAATATTAACTTAAAATTAGAGAAAATCTAAAGAGAAAAAATAAATAAATTGAAATAAAATAAAATAAAACAGGAAAATCAAAAAAATAAAATAAAAAATAAAAAATAAAAAGCTTGGGGAAACTGAGACTCCCCAAACCAGTTTCTCTAGCCTTTGGAGGCTGTATAAGCCCAGTGGAGTTGGTGTAATTCTTGAGGTTAGTGCTCCCAGGCTCCCGAGACAACGCCCGAACCATCCGTGTGCCATGCAATATGGCGTTTGCCAATGTCTTTGATGTAGTGGCAAAGGCTTGGCGGATACTAACTTCTAAAAATATTGCGCAGGCGGCGAAGGTGGGATGGCACCAGCCCGGCGATGGGGTGTGTGGATTGTCTTTGCGGTGTAGGCGGTATACGCAGTCGTGAAGTCTTTGTGCGATGGGGTGACAGTGGCTTAGGCGTGGGCTTTAAGAATCTTCCATTTAACTTCCTTTCAACCACCCTCCCTCGGTCGACGTAGGAGTTTCTTCTTACCTCTTCTCCCATGGATAAACCATGGGGAACTAGTGTGAGGGATTGAGAAATTTTATCGGCCCTTACAGTTCTTTGTTGACAATGCTCCCCTCTACCATGGTGTCGCTCCCGGGCACTCTTCCTCACGGACTCTCTTCGCTCTTGATGAATGCGATTGGTGTGAGCCTTGAAATGAGATTCTGAGAATGTCAAATTATGATCTAATTTGCTGAAATCCATCAATTCTCTTATATAGAGGGCTCTCCCTTTGTGTCGATTTTCTCCATTTATTGTGATATTTTTTATTGGCCCTAGGCATTCTTGCCTTTAGCTCTCTCTATAAAAGTATCCTGATTTCTCAGTTTTAGTATTGCTTCCCTCAGGCTGAAGAGGATAACTGTGGTGGTTGTGATGGCTGAGGAGTTGAAGCATAATATGGAGGAGCGGGAGGTGTATACTGTGAAGGTCCTGATTCCCATGAGGAATTTGTGTGGTTCCCTCAACTAGGGTTGTAAGTACTACCATATGGTGTAGTAGCTGGAGGAACCATGTAGAGGGTGCACTCACCCATGGAGGGTTTATATAGTCCCTCATGGACCTAGATGGGTTTGGATTTCTCTCCACGGGTTGTTGATTCTACCATGGAAGGTGTCTGTAATCCCTCATGGACATATATGCACCATGGTTTCTCTCCACTGAGTACTCACTATGTTGCTCTCCTGCTTTCCATTTGGTCGATATTCAAATTAAGTACAGTTCTATTGGAAAAGTGACTTTGATCAACCTGCCCTAAAGAAATTCCTTACCCTTTGGAACCTTAGCGTTCTACTTGGCTAAGCAGGCAAACACCGCATGACGAAACAATCACCTAAAGGTTAGGTTTACGAAAAAAACTATGGCCGAAACTAAGATTAACGGTAAAATATCGAGAGAGAAATTCTACGACTTGTGATGAGATCCACAGTGTTCATAGTCATCATTTGCACTTAGGCACCATAAAACCTTGGCGCCATTTGATTCATGCCCACAGTATGGTGATCGGAATCATGATATTTATATCTAAATTCCCTCACGCTCGTAGCAAAGTTTACTGCGATACTCCTGTGATTCTAAGTCGAACTTCGAAGAAGGATGGTTTCTTTGCACAAAATGATTTCTGATGAAGAGCGAAATGGTGAGATTCAATTTGGATTTTGGGGTTTTGTAAAACGGTGCAGTTTGAAGTTTTAAAGCGAAAATAAAATAAGCTAAAATGTAAATAGAACTCCTTGAAATGTTAGATCAACGGGGGTTGGATTCCCTAGGGCAAGCCCAGGGTTTCGAGGTTTTGTTTCCTCGCGTTGGGAGGATGACTATAGTCATCTCCCTAACTGGGATCTTCATTAATATTGTAGAAACTAACTCTGTTAAATCTCTTTGAAAATGGCATCCCTTTGACACATTAAAGCTCCATTCGTTAAAACCTGAGTCACCTTGACTCACACAATGGCTCGTAAATGACAACTAACAAACATCGATGGATCTAACATTAAGCATCCAAATGAGCTAGCCTACCAAGTAATGACCATCGAGTGAATCAAAAGGGGATAAAAACCTAAAGTTAAAAGGAAAACAATAACGGCGGTGGATACACATGAAAACATGGAGCCCTCGGCATGCCTCGGGATTGCGCTCGGTAGCCTCCAGCCCCGAGGAGGAAAGGGTTTTGCGGCTCATCCTCCAAGTTGTCATCCTTGGAGGTGTTTGGCTACACAGAAAACGAGGAGAAAATGAGGAAAATGAAGTAGGAGAAAAGGAGGGAGGTGAAGCTTCCCCCAAAAATTTATTAATCGAGGAGACTTTGCAGTGCTTTGCCTAAAGGGCTTTTATAGTAACCCACTCCTTACAAATGCCAAAGCCAAGAAATACTATTCTGATAGGTAATTAGGAAGAAAGCGAAAAAGATGGCCAACATAAATTGAAAGTCAATAGAAACATGAGCGGTGGGAGGCAATTTCACGGTCGAATTTCGCACCATGGTGCGGAATTTTGTATTTGTGGTGCGAGAGCCTTGCACTTTGTTTCTCTTCTTTCTCGGTCGCTCCTTATTTCCTTCGATTCGATCTGCGATGTTGAGTTCATTTCGAATTCTTAGTGCTTGGTGAGCTGACAATCACCAGCATTAATAAGCTTGCAAAAAACTACAAAATTAAGCACAAAATGTAGTCGATAGAATAACCGGGACACAATGTGCCATCAGGTTAAGTCGGTTGATTAGTACACAAAAAGCTCAAACACACAATAAATAGAGACTCCCGAAATAGCAATTTTGGGCGTAATCAAATAAGTATGTATTTTTTATTTCTCTACAAAAATAAAATGTGGTTTTTTGTATTTAAAATAATTAGTTTTAATGATTATTTATTATACAGTACTAAAATAAAATTAATCACGATAGTAAAATAAAATAAATTATTTTTACTTTATATTAGTTTTCTACCAATTACCATGATGTTTCTAAATTGAAGTCAACTTAAAAGCATCCCCATTAAACATAATATAAGTACCCTTGAAATTTATTCTCGGTAAATTGTGAATTTCTTGTAGTGGCCCCTCTATATAAATGTTGATAGTTAATAATTTACCTTGAATTATAAATAAAATTCTAAGTTATCTTTGATAAAATTCCTTGAAATTTATAAATCTATTACAAAATTGTTACAAATCTATTGCGAAATTGCAACAACATGGTACATTGTCAATCGATTGCAATTTTACGACAAAATGATTTCGTTGCAAAGCTTACCTGCTGACCAAGTCGTTGCAATGTCATCTCGAGGGGATGGGCCAAAGTTTCAGCCATTTTTGCGACAAAAATGAATCATTGCAAATTTTCGTTGCAAGTCCATTACAAAGTTAGTTGCGATTGGTGCAAGTACTTACCACATTTCATGCTTATTCAGTTTGCAAAATCGTTACTATTTTGCAACAGATTTAATAAGTTAAAATTTACATTTGCAATCGAGTTTTCTTGTAATGAATGAAGAAGAAAGAAAGAGTGCAGAGATTTAAAATTATGGAAACTAAACACAAAAACCCTTTTGATGATGGTTGGGTTTAGGAAAAACCACAACTTTGTATAATAATGATGGTTGTTGGTCTTGGCTCGGTTTATGGTTGTTTGAGTTGGACTGTGGTGCTTTCCGATTGAGGAATGTTTGTATGAAGAAAATGTTGGGGTTTTTAGGGAGATCTTTGTCGAAAAAATTTCAAAACCCACATTTTGTCTTGCTTACGCCATCATCAGGTGAGTGATTCAAATTTTGGGTAAACTAAACTTTTAGGAGAACAAATAACCTTGAAATAATTGTATTCAATTTTGGACTCCCTTTGCACAAAAAATTCGTAAAGTGACTTGTTTTAGGCGATTTAAGATACATGTTGAAGTGCAGATTAATCTTTGAAACTATAACTTAGCCATCGCTCATCAAGTGAGTGATTCAAATTTCTAGGTAAATTAGACTTCTAAAGAACAAATCTCCTTGAAATAAGTGTATTCAAATTTGGACCTCATTGTACCAAAAAAAATTCTTTAAAGGAACTACATTTATGTAGGAAATATTTACCGATTATAACGAGATTAGTGAATAAATGAAATTGTAAAGAATTATAAAAGTGATTGCTATATGAGCCATGATTACATGAGCAATCAATAATCTGAGAACATGATTATACGGTTATGATAAATGCCGGATATAGTATATGTATAAAGGAATCTTATAAAAAAGTTTCTTATGGATATATGTGATTAGACGTTATCCGTGGATATAGTTTGAACATGAATGAAAATGTAATAAGCTTGATTTATGCATATGTCACGAGGTAGAGGATAGATAGACTTATGCCTATAGGGATCACAGGTTATTCTGTCTGATTTTATAGATGCTCGAGGCCTCGTTTGGGTCGATGACATAGATCCTGTTTGGATCATTACCTGCGGCCCCATTTTGGATCATTATAATGGCCGTGTGGGTCGCCCAGAGATAGAGATCCCTTAGTCTCGTGCGGTGTGTTACGCCCGGGTACATACATATTATACATTATCCACTTCTTGGAATATGTGAGTAGACATAAGGCATAAAGATGTATGATAAAACAAAAAAAATGATTGAAATGAATTTATAGAAGCATGTAACATAACTTGATTTATAAGAAACATACTTAACATGCGAAGCAGTTATAAGAAGCATGTAACATGACAATGATTGAAATAAAATGATAAATTTATAATGATATTAAGCATTACTATGTATTATGACTGATTGGTAGAACTCTACTAAATAATTATTATGTACAAATTATAATGATCTCATAGATGTATTGTGCAAATAAGACAATTTCTTCAAATTGTATATCATAACTGAGGACCGCTCTGAATTGGTCATATATGTATTATATGTGTTTCCCACTTAAGTTATATAACCCAGCATAGGTGTTTCATCCTGGTGTGAGTCTTGAAGGACATCCAATGGATTCTGACACATGGGAGGTAACACGCCCGATAAGAATTCGACACCTACTGTGGTTGCTACCTCGTTTTGAATATGTACATGTAAAGTATTTTTTTTTGTATAGGTATAAGTGTGAGACTCAAATATTTGTACAGGCAGTACCTGAACACCTTTGCGTTGGTTGTTTTATATGTATTTGTGATTATGAATTAATTACATGTTATGGGCTCACCAATGTAAAAAAAATAGGTTAAAGAGTCTCGATCTTGTCTGGCGTCCTCTTCGCACGAGAGAGGTGTTAAAGTCGACAATCGAACCTAGGTCGACGTAAGGTTAAGTGAAGTCATAAAAACGGAGGAATCTTAAAAATCAATAGATGGACACCATGATATTGACAAAGAGGCCACTTCTGACAATCACCCTGCTTTAAGTCATTCCCTTGGATGGATGACTTACTATATCATCCTCCCATATTCATGATGACTGAATCAAGCATTGTTCAGAGCTTTCCATCACAAAATACCACTCTGAAAAGAAGAACTAGGTTATGGATCCTCGGATGACTTTGAAGCTTTTTCTAGGCTATCTCAGGTTGCCTTTTATATACTTGCACCATATAATTTATTTTATTTTATTTTTTGTCATGGTCATGTGTATTTATGTTTCTTTCTTTCTTTCTTTTGTTTTTGGTAGGGTTTGGAGTTGATGAAGATACAATGATATTAATATTGGGAAAATGGCATTCGGAGCAGTTGAGATCCTTTAGAAAGAGAACTCCTCAATTCTTCTCGGAGGATGAATGTCTTTTTGAGAGGTTGGATGATAACCAAATTGGATTCTGGACAAAAGAATTTCTGAGGTTTAAGGTATGTGTTCTTCCTTTATGTAATTAATATAAATGTTTGGCAAAAAGTGGTTATGGATATCACTGAGAAAATGGTTTGAACATTGTTCTCTTCTTTGCCTAGTATTGAGATATTTTGGTACTAGATATTGCCTATGATATATTTTGTATATAAAAAATTAGAATATATTATACAGGAAAATTCTAAAAAAAATAAACTCATATATGATGTAATACAATTACTCAAATAATAAAAATAAAATACTTCTTTTCACAAAATCGTTTGCATCCCAACACTTGGTAATTATTTTATATCATATTTATATTTGATCTTTAATAAATGGGTCGGTCAATTAACATTTCTTTAAAGGCGTTTTTCTTTGCTTATTAGGCATCTCAATGGGTCGGGCGAGTTAATCAGACGTAGAAACAGATGCGATGAGCAGTGAGTCAATAAAAATTTGGTTGGCCGTCGATAAATAGGCCAGGCTTTGCATATTATTAGGTCTGGCCCATCTCATGGGCCTTGCATTATAATAATTAAAACCAAATTTGTATTCTAACCTTTCATTCTAGCTTAAATTTAGCTCATCAGCTAAATTGCACCTTTATTTGACTTATATAATAAACATTTAACCAAAAATATATTATAAAAATAGAGTTTACAATATCTATTTTTAAATATAGAAGTTACATATATTTTCTCACATTTCCAAATGTGTCATTTATATGACATATTCAATGAACAAATTTTTAAAAGATATATTTTTTATTTTGAATTATTTTTAAGCTTACTTTTTTTATTTAAAATTTGAATACAATTTAAATAAAAAAAATTAAATGAAGGAGCAAGCTTAGGGGCAAGTTGGAAAGCCGACAAATTAGGAAAGAGACTTAAACTAAAGCCCCTATGAATAATCAAAAAATGGAAACAAACAGGCTTCTTGAAGACCTCTATAATTCTTATTGACATAATGATATATTTTAGCAAGTAAGCAAATAGTCCCATTACAATATTATCAAAGTATGTATATATTGAAAGTTGAAAATGTCAAATGTATAATTTTCTTTGTCAAACATGCGGTCTCATTGCTTTACTCAATTTAACCTTTTGAGATTTATATTTTATTCAACTATCCAATATTTACCAAACATTCCCAATAACCCAAATTGACATCCCATAGGTACTGATTGAATATTCTAGAATTAGTATTTATGTACCATTTTTTTATTTTTTTTGCAATCTTATGAGTGGTTTGAGGTTGTTATGGGTAGAATGCTGTGGTGCAATGGACAATCATCATGGGAAGAAGGGATGCTCGTTTGCCTTTGTAAAGGCTATTACGAAGATCCTGAATCATTTGGCTTACTCATTGAAATTGCATGCACAAGATCATCAGAAGAGTGCTGGGAGTTAGGAAAACATCAATCCCTCTTCAACAATCCATCTAGGGATATTGTTTCCGAATCCAATGCATCGAGCGCAAGGTTGGTACCACTTCACTAAGGTTCATGTGATGGTAATACTTCATTTTTTTTCAGGTTCCTGTTCTACCCTCATCCCCTAGTGAGGGTATGAGATTAATATAATCAGGCATTTGACGAGTTTGAGATTAATGCAATCGGGTTTTTTTGGTGAGTTTGGAATTAATGTAATCGAGTTTTTGGTGCGACAGTCTAGGTTTAGATATTGTTTAGTCACGTCCCACCTTGATTACTTAAAAGATTTTAAAATTAGTTTACTTTATTTTTGTTTTATATATTTTAATATATCATAATGATAATAAAATTAGTTTAATAAAATAAAATTATACAAATATAATATTTATATATTTATAATATATATGAAAAATAAATAAATATAAAAAATAAAAAGTCAAATGGGATAGGTATGATAATTTCTCATTTTTATCATATCTGTCTCGCCCTTTTGATATATTGAGTGAGATGAGAATAAGAAATAATTTAAATTAATGAGACATGAATGGGATGGGACCGTCTTGTCTGAACCCACCCATTGACATTCCTACTCACTTTGAGTAAGACGGACTTGCCCAAAATTTTATTGAATGATAGACCCAATTGAATTATCACAACACTTCCGCAAATGTAAAATGTATATGCGACATCTTTGACATTGAGTTTTGTTTGGAATCCCGAAAGTACTAAGAAAAAAAATAGCGAGGAAAATAAAGCGAGAAGAGTAAGGAAAGAAAATTTTGAGGAAAATAAAAAATATGTTTAAATTTTATAAATTAATTAATATGTTTATTTAAACTCATTTTATTTGTTTTTCTATGTTATATAAGGACTAAGAATTTAAAATATATAAAAATTTTGAGGAATTTTGATTATATTTGATTTTCTTTTATATTTATTTTCTACGGTGGACTTAAATACAGTAAATAAATTTTCCTTAATATTTTTTCTTTTCTTAATACTTCTAGGTTTCAAGAGAGACTAAATGTCTTAAATAATGAGTCATGACTAGATATTTCTATAATTAACAAGAGGTAAACCATAGTATTGAAAGATTGCATTTCGACATTGGCGACTCCTAGTGCACTTGTGAGTTCGTATAGATATGGAAAGGGGTGCAAATGTTATTTCATTGCTAGATGGGAGGCTAGGACACTTGGTACCGCCATTAGGACAAGTAGCAAGAAGAACCTTATTGAAGAAGATAAGATAGTAGAGGATGCTAACAATAGAAGCCCAGCTCCATCTCGAGGCGTGGTCGAGTTTTATAAGGACCTTTATGGCGGGGATATATATAAGGTATAAGCAACAAGAATTATAATACACAAATATGTAGGGATAAGGTCTGAAATTCACGATGTTTGGCTATATGTTAACTTTCTTTCAACTTTTTTGGAAGCAATATTACCTCCCAATGTTTGTTTACGTGAAATTGATTGTATTCCTATAAGTCAACCTGATGAATAGATGAACAAACAGGTATTTAACATTGTTGACCTGTCACACACATGGAGTGAACATATGCCGCAGATGGGTGACATATCAACGGCGTAAGACGCCCGTTTATCCATTTGTTCACTCCGCAAGCGTCGAGCCTCAAATATGTCTCTATTAATCCAGCCAAAAGTGAATAAAATGAATAGCCAGGGGCATTTAACACGTGCTGACGTGTCATACACATGAAGTGAACATATGCCACGAATGGGTGACATATCAGCGGCGTAAGACGTTCGTTTAGCCATTGGTTTACTCTATTGTGATATGGCCAGGACATATTTGATTCCTGAGCAAATGTTAAAGCTGACATTGACTGAAAAGTTTAAGGCGCTAAGTTTAGATATATGGTCAAACATAAGGAAATTATTTATGTACCTTATCTCTAAATATATAATATATACCTTAATTTTTCTTCAATTCAACTAAGTTAATTAAGAAAAGCGAATCAGTTACCTATTTTAGTTTGTTTCTGATTAATTTGCTTAGGATCTTGAAAGTGAAATGAGATTGAAGGAGACAATTCAGTGCCTATGCAATCCCCAAACATATTTCAGTAAGGTAAGATAAATTCATCATGAGCAACATCTTAAAAATGATCGTAAATTTGTTTATATAGAATCATGCATGTATTGGATTAATGGTTTCAATTCTTATAGGTCTTAATTGATGCATTAAAAGACGATGCAGAGGGCGATCGGCTCTAACTCGAGTTATTGTGACAAGGAACAATGTTGATATGAAGGAGATTGGAGAAGAATTTAATAAGCAATATGGAGTTCCTCTAAGCAGGAAAATTGATGAGGTAGCTCTTGGGAACTATAAGGATTTCTTAGTGAGCTTGATTGACAGAATAAATGAAAATCCGTCAGAAATTCCTATTACGGGGAGCTCAACTGAAGGTGGTGCTTCCGGCTAGAAGATGTTATGGCCAGAAAAATGAAGCTGGTGCATAGATCTCTATGAATTCTTTCATGATATCAGAGCTTCTGTATTGCTACTCACTAACTGATAATTCTGTTATATGTTGAGTTTAAGTTTGTGCACTTCATATTTCAAAAACTCGGCCAATTCTGAGTGGTCGGCCGAGTCATGTCGTCTCGAGAAGGTGACTCATCAGTGTTGGTTCTACAAATCTGATATGTTGCAAACTCGACAGTGAATCGGCCAAAATCGGTCGTTTCGACAGAGATTCCGAGTTGACTCGGTCAACTTGATGTCCTCTAGAGGAAAAAAACCGGTGTCCTCTGTTTCTTTAATCTGTTTTTTCAGAACACAACAAAAAAACAAATTTATTAAAGATTTTTCTTCAAAATAACTAAAAATCAAAAACTTTTTGGGAGATTCCTTTTCAAAATCACTAAAAATCAAAACTTTTCAGGAAATTCCTCTTCAAAATCACTAAAAATCTAAACTTTTTGGGAGATTCCTCTTCAAAATAACTAAAAATCAAAACCTATCTTGATGTTGGTGAGTGGAAACGACAATTCCTCATTGTGACTTTACAGAAGGCCGGTGGTAGGCAGTCATTATAAGCGCGATGGCCCAGACTGATGACCATAGTTGTGGCACTATGAAGGCTATTCTGAGGTGTATGCTTGAGGATAGAAAGAAGAAATTAAGGGGAGAAGGTAGAAGAAAGAAGGGAGTTTTTGAGAAATTTATTAACTTCCTACTAAATGAGGGAAAGTGGGTTACTTATTATTAACTTAATTGAGATTTTATGCTTAATTGTAATATTGATATGTTTTTTGAGAAAGCAAATATCGTATTTTATATTCTTAGATATATTAAATGTTAGTTTAGTTATAATATTTTTAATAAAAAATTTAGAAAATTATACTAATATATTATTATTTAAATTAATTTGAAAAGATACAAACTAAATTACTTTAAAATATCTAACTTACCATAAACTATAATAATAATTATAATTATTTTTATATGTTTCTTTTTATTAAATAATAAATAAAATATCATTTAATAAATAATTACAATTAATTATAAACTATTAATTTTATTTTTATGTACTATTTAATTGGGATTTCTAATACAGTATTTGTAATAAGTATATTATATTTTGCAATTCTTTTATTGAATCTTTATAGTTATTAAATAGTATTAAACTAAACATATAATAAATTTTCTTTTATTAGTTTTTTAAATCATTATATATGTTTATAATATTATATAATATATTTTATAATTTTTAAACTCTCTCATTTATTTTAATTTACGTATCAGCAATTTTCAAGTTGTTGCAGATATAGAATGAAGTCTTTCGGGACCCTCAGAATTCGTGACCAATATCTGCGAACTTTGACCATGGTTCATATCTCACCCCAGGTTAAGCTTCATTATTTTTTAAAGTCTAGTAAAAATGTGGAGATACAAGTCTAACTATGATAACTTTGGCCTCAAATATGAAGTATACCTTATGAATTAGGGATAAGGTGCACAAATAGCGGGTTTTGTATATCTCACTTTGCGCCAAACTTTTTTTATCTGAATTTATCTTGGCCATTTATTTAGTGGCTTAGTCATTCTCATACTATTAGAAAACTCACGAATGGGTAGCGTCATTAAACTCCATGTGAGAGATTTCGGTTTGGTTATGACTTTTCCAGCGGGATGAGATACGGATGACTACGAGGTAAGCAGATAGGGTATCTTGGGACCCGTTGAAAAAAAAGCTCGGGAAATAAAGTGGTAAATAAAACTCAAAAACTGTATTGCACTTATCCTATATGGCTGTGATTGATCAATCTGATAAATCATTATTTTATTTGTTTTGAGATATTATCTTTATTTTTAGGACAGCTATTTTATTTCATATTATTATTTTTGGAGTATTATCATTTCCTATTATTGGTTTGGGATATTATTTTCCCCTTTGTTGTTTATGATATTATTTAATTTCTGTATTATTTTGGGATATTATTTTCTTCATGTGTTTATCGGACATTATTTTATTTCCTTTTTATCCCAGTAATTATGTCTATGATATAAATAAATGTTTTAGAACTTTATCACTTTTATCAATTTATCAATAAATTCCAAATATTTGCTTACTTTGTTTTTTGGATTGAGAATTAGTCTCTGGGTTAGAGATATTTTATTCTTGATGATTAACAGCGTTGCTTCACCTTATTATGATTCCTTTTTTAAAAAGAAAGTAGTTCGAAAAGTGTCCTTTTTAAGAAGCTAAAGGCAGACATAGCCCCAACTTAGAAACGATGCCAAGTTCCTCCTGTAAGTCTTTAAGGTGTTGCCTAAAGCATATCAAGAGCTTTTGGTTTTTTTTTTAAGTAATGTGTCTTAAAAATTTTATTATAAAAAATAAATTGAATAAAGTAACAACAAAAAGAAGAAATTTCTTGGGGAACTACATCAATATCATCAAAGCCTTCATGGAGAAAAAGCCGATCAGACAACTAGGAAAGCAACTGCAGCCATGGCGCTGCCATCAGAAAGCTGATGCCCAGACACCAAGGAATCCATTATAAGCCCAGGGTGTTAGGTGCTGGTGCGGGGGTGGACGGCGGTTGTCAATATTATTAAGCTGAGCCAGGCGTTGACGGCTTCAGGGTGGATGGGGATGGGGATGGGGATGGGGATGGCGCAGGAATGCCGGCTCATCAACCCAGTGATCACCAGCTTCTGCCCATGGCTGGCGCAATGGTTCTTGCATACAAATGTACCGCTTCATCAGTGGTAGACGATTAACGAAATTACATCTTTTCATCGAAAGACCTTCATTCGGCGGCGGTACAGTGCAGTTCGCGAAGGAGGTGCCGTTGACTTTGAACACATTGTGCCGTCCGGCGGTGTATTGAAGACTGAATATATATAGGAATTGACATTAGTATTTTTAGCAATTTTAATTGTTAAACAACCAACTCTCCTTAAAAACTTGAGCTCTTAGGATTTGAGTGTAATATGAATATCATGCTTTGATATCCATATAACCTTAACACTCTCTCTCACAGACGTGGCTTTTTAGAGAGTAAAATAAAACAAACAACTTTCAAATTAACAAATGAGATAAACAAATTGTAGAGAGGTGACTGGAATCGACCTTCATTAAAGCAAGATCTGATGATATGATATTAAATAACAAACTCTCCAAAGAAAACTTAAGCTTGTATGCTTCAGGTTTAATACAAATATCATGCTTCTTAATCAAATGAAACTACAACACGAAAATAAATTGATAACTTGAGCTAATACATTACCTAGTTTGTCACCAACTCGAAATACTTTGTCCTTGGCCCAAGCTTGGTAGTCGAAGTCGATGGTCCAACCTGAGTCATCTCCAACGGTAAACTCAGTGGCCATGGCCACAGCGGGAAGAACAATTGTGAAGACTGCAAGGGCAATAATATTGAACTGTTTAGAGGCCATTGGAGCTGATTAGAACTGAGAAGTACTAGGAGTAGTGTAATTCTTGTATGGGCTAATTTGTTGATGTTCATCCTTGGGCTCTAAAAGGCCTATTTATAGTTAATGTTTAGACCAGGATATTGTTGAAAGAGTCTAAAACGTGAAGAGCAGGCTGGGTCGGCATGCCACTTGCCGGAAAAAGCTTTGGTTTTTATGCAATTATATTCTGTCATGACGACTAACATTAATATTGTATGAGAATTTATTAACTCATAATTCTCTTGGCCGTTTCCTTCGGTCCGGACATTACAAACTCAAGCATTGAATGGTCAGCGACCAGCTTCAAAAGCACAAATGGGAGTTCCTTGGAAAACTGAACCTTGGGGCCGGCTTTGGCTTTGTGGCCAAGCCGAACTCCAGTGTCATCATGCACCTTAAGCAATTTGATTCATAGAGCTTGGGCTGAGCCTAAGGTCCAACTCATGAGGGTTAGGAACGTGCTTTTTAGGAGCTCCAGTTTTTATTATATGCCCATTCAGGTTTCTATGGAATTGCATCTTCTCAATATTCATCAATCTCTTGCTATCTCCACCAAGGCGGATCTATCCTAGGCTCAAGTGGACAGACAAATACTTCTACTGAAATTTTATTGAAAAAAGTGATTAGAACTCAGTTACTACGATCTGCCCCCAGGTCCAAAGCATATTGAGTTGCAATTTACCCTTTTTAATGTGAATCCTCACTTCGCCCCTCATCTCCATCTTTCTTCATAAGGAAAGAACTATATGTTCTCTCTAGTGGAGCTTATCCATTTTAACTGTCGGCACCGTTTTTGTCATGGTATTACTAGTGGGTCAGTGTATGAGTAATCTTTTTCAAATTTTTATGTCAAAAAAGAATATCTTAAATTAATAACTTTTAGACTTACCAGAATCTGCAGGAAATCACTAGCAATTGATTCGACTTATCGGCTTAAATGCTGTATCCCTTTGTGTGGATCATTTAACATTGAGATTTGACTGAAATTATTTAGAATTATGATTGACATTTGTTTTGAGATAATTTGCTGTTTTCAAAATAAAAGAATACAAGAAAACACATTTGCCAAACAAAATATGTTTTCTATTTAATTTATACTCATTAGGTAGAAAATATAGGTTATTTTTCGGATAACAACGTTGTTTTAGAATTATTTTATGTTGTTCCAGTAATACGATTACATAAGAATATACTGTCATAACAAAAATTAAACATTAAACATAATAATTATTTTAGAGAAGAAAGGGTCAAGAAGAATAAAAAAGTGAAGAGATATATAGGTGAAGGGGTGTAATAGGTTTTGGATAGAGAAAAGTTGAAAGAGTTTAGTGTCAACAATCATAACCTCCTCATGTAGGCAATTGTTGAACCATGTGAATAGTTTG
The DNA here is from genome assembly GCA_016808115.1 of Tetrastigma voinierianum. Taxonomy (NCBI): domain Eukaryota; kingdom Viridiplantae; phylum Streptophyta; class Magnoliopsida; order Vitales; family Vitaceae; genus Tetrastigma; species Tetrastigma voinierianum. The sequence goes on from JAEQBH010001382.1 coordinate 35,823, forward strand.
TCTTATTTATTTGTAATGATATGCACGGAGCTTTTAAAATAGATATAAAGTTAAATTGGCTATATTTATTTAATCACATAAACATTTCTTTGTGGTGTGTGATGTGACTAACACCCTTCATCCTAACACATATAATGTTGTCATTGTGTCCCGAAATTGAGTCAAATACACAAGAACTTCCTATCGGCAACCATGTAGATATTGTACTCTCTAAATTCAAGGGTCATCATAAACTTTTTAAACATAATTTACAAGGTTAAAAATAAGACCATACTTATACTATGAAACAGAACTAATTGCAATAGTAGTTTTCAAAGGATTTTAGCAATTACAAATAATGATATCTTTAGATTTTCAAGCACTTAATTTTTTTGCACCCTTAAAATGAGGTTTAAAATTGTAGTTTCGAGATTTTGCCAATTACAAATAATGATATCTTTAGATTTTCAAGCACTTAATTTTTTTTGCACCCTTAAAATGAGATTTAAAATTTTTCCCTTTTTTCAATATAAAAAACCCTAGTTTAAAGTCATTAGGAAATTGATTATAGTTTCAATAATTTAAAACCAAAATCTATTATAGAAAATCACCAAGGTATTTAAGTTACAACTAAAACAACAATTTTATATCAACATTATTATTTTGTTACTAAAGTTGTTTACTATACATGAAACCAGACCAAAAAACTGATACGGTATGATTGGAACAAATTCAACACTTTGAAGATAAGAAACACCACTCCAAAGATAAGAATTTGGTTTAGCTCGACACTTCAGGCATCACCCAGAGACAAGAAACTAAGAGAGACAATCACAAGATTAAATTCTAATTTTTAATGATCCAATAAACAAAGATGCTTCAAAATTCGTTTTTCCCATGTGCCTTATACTAGGAACATCCCTCCAAGAATAGGAAAATGCAGAATAGAGTTCCAAGAAAGCACATACACAAAACAAACCACAATGAATGCATTTAAACTAGTTTGACTTCTAACGATGAAGATATGACCAGTTTTCAATGTTTCTAATTAACTATGGTTAGAAGAAACATTTATTTAAATAGTGGGCAGGACAAAAACTAAGTTTTGGGCCTTAAGTACTTCATGGACCATTAACTGAAAATTAGATTCCACTGGGCTCTTGTTAGCTAAATTCACATTGGGCATGGGTTGCCCAAGTGTATCATTCTCCCCTGGTTGGAAGGACTTGTCCTCGAGTTCATTGGTCATCATCTTCATATGGAGAAAGATTTGAGACAATGAAAGTTGCTGAAACTCCATAGTCACCAGGAAGCTCTACTTTGTAAGCATTGTCATTAATCTTATGAATAATCTTAAAAGGTCCATCTGCTCGGGGTTGAAGTTTCACAAACCTTCTATTTGGAAACCTTTCTTTTCTTAGATGAATCCACACCATATCTTCTTCTTTAAACACAACTTTCTTTCAGTGCTTATCTGCTTGCTTCTTGTACTTTTCGATTTGCTTCAAAATCTTGTCTCTCACTTGCTCATGAATTTTCTTAATGAATTTGGCTCTTTCATCAGCTTCCCTGCAAAAGTGATCAGTAAGATGAATATGAGCTAGATCCAGAGGGCTAATAGGATTCATACCAAAAACTGCTTCAAAATGTGAACAACCAGTAGTTTGATTTGTAGAACGATTGTAAGCAAACTCAGCATGAGGTAGTGAGCTTTCCCATTCTCGAATATTCTTTTACACCAAGCTTTTAAGCATAACACCTAAAGACCTATTAATTGAAGGGTTTTGAAGGTGGCAACAGTTGCTAAAACAATAGAAACAATAAAAAAATTCTCAAAAACACAAGAACCCCATGAGGCATCAAATCACGACAGACAAAGGGTTGGGTGTGAGATTACCCTCATGGGTTCAAAGCGATCCAATAGTTTGGGGCAACAAAGGCCAAAAGTAGAACTGAGTCAGGTTAGCCTGCAACATCCACACGAAGAGTGGAGATGATAACCTCTAAGGCAACGGTCTTGGATGAAGTCCTAGTGCTAGCTAAGTCTTGATCCAAGGGAAATTAAAAACCCCGTCTCACCAGAGGTTGTTCTTTAAGAACACTCTTTATCTCTCAAAGAACACGCTTTCATGGTGGTGGCTCAATAAACAGAATCACCGTGGGGTTTCAGCCCAGGTCCTTTATAGGAAAACTAACTTAGCTCATGAAATGTAAATTTTCATTCTTTAAGAGATGATAGGCTATACGCATCTCTATGCTTTATGGCATATTCCCTCATGGGCCTTAAGCCTAAGCATAAGCCAGAAACTGCTATCTCTTAGTGAGGAACTACATTATCAGGGAATCCACTAATCATGACATTTCCATTCTCGGGATTGATCCTCCCATCATAATTTGGATCATATCCAAATCCAGTTTTATATCAGCCCTACACTCTTCTAAGTGTGTGTGACTAATTAGGTTCGGTATGTTGACCATGATTTATTATTGAATCCAAGCCAGTCCATGGCGTCGTCTAACAACACCGTGTGACCCAATTGGCCAAGGTCTTATTAACCCTTTCATAGACAATTACCACGTAATTCATTCTTCAACCAGTCTATACCCCACTCGGTTTAGAGTATGGACAAAGTGTAGCTCCCATTAGATTGGATATACCACATCTAGCCCAAGTGATATTAGATCTTGTCCCCGGACTTATTACTCATCAGTTTTGCACCTGAAGACACTTTTCATGGCATTTCCATTATGGCTAGAGATTCTTGAGTAATGATTTCGAAAAGAGGTCATAGGTATACTCTCCCTCTATTTGGGAGTGGTGAATCCTTTGTTTGCTACTCAATTACCTTCAAATACCTCAAGTTATACCCGGCCCATCACCTAAAGTGACCTCGAGAACCCAAGCATGGATCGAGGTTAAAGTCTGAGAATCAACATCAAGATATCCTTAGCTGTGAGTCACAAGGATACAAGCACCATTACTATGTTGAGACAATCATCTACATTTAAATAAATAATCCATATGATAGTCTCTAACGAGGTCTTCGATAATAACGCTACTTTCTTAGCAAACATCAACATGTAAACTCTAATCAACTCATGATCATAGCTTATAAGATCTACTTCTTGATCCAATCAAGGAGTATGCCATGTGCTAGTCTGTTTGAATTAACAATGTCTAGTCTTGTTAATCCTATAACTAGAGATAATTTAGATACTAACATAATTGCACATGAAAGGAATCTTATTATCATGATCTCATCATGATTTCCTTCATGCTATGTTATGTATCATGGATTTCAATAATCGATTAAAGATCTAAATCAATTCAACGTATGAATATCAAATTAATGAAGATGCCTTTAAGAGTAACATAAGACGTACAATAAGTCTTGAGGGCGTCGGGTTCTAGAGCACTTCTCTAACAAACTCTTACTTGCACTAAAGCCAATCGCCTTTGTATCTCATACCTTAGGCAAGTAGATGTGAATCATACTTCTTTTGGGGAAGTGGCCTAGCTAAGAGATCAGACATATTCTGATCAATGGGCATTTCTCTATCTTAACATCATGATCACAAAAGATTTCTCAAATAAAATGGCATCACCCTGAGTACTAGTTTAGACCTTTGATGAGACCGTGGTTCCTTTTGCTTTCGCAATGACTCCATTGTTATTCCAATACATCAATATCAGATCAACAATGCTAGGGACTACTCCTAGTTCATAAATGAACTACCTTATCCAAACCGCTTCTAAAGTTGCCATCGGAAGAATTGATGTACTTTGATTGATTCTGAGAATTCGTAGTCATTTCTGTTTGGAACCCTTCCAATTGTTGTGCCACCATTCATTGTGGTTACATAGCACAGTTTAGATTTGAAATCATTTCTATCCCAGTTGAAAGTTGGAATCTTACCATAAAGATCTTTGTCTCCATAAATCAAAACACCCATCGCTGTGCTTTTCAAGTATAGGATATTCTTGTGACCACCAAATGACCGCACCCGCATCCAACTGGTATGCGCGTGATGCTCGAGGCATGATACATGGGGCTAGTACATTACATTACTTACATGATTGATCCTATGTCCAAGTATATGGGGTCATCGCATTGTGTCCTCTCATCTTGTGTCTTTTGGACATGGACTTTGAGAGGGTTATCCCGTGTATGTAGGAATGTTTCCTCTCTTGGGTACACTCCATGCTAAACCTCTTTAGCATCTAAGCTATGTATGTAGATTGTGAAAGACCAAGCAACCTTCATGATCTATCTTTATAGATCTATATCCAAATGATTAGGTTGCTTCTCCAAGGTCTTCTAAGGGAAAAGCTTTGGATAACCGATATATATTGACAGATTGTAACTTTGAGACATTGTTTCCAATAATTAATATGTCATCTACATATAATTATAGAAATATGACTACACTCCCACTAACCTCCTTATACATACAAGCTTCATCCGCATTTTGTGAGAAACAAAACTCTTTAATTGTCTCATTAAATCGGATATTATAACTCCTAGATGCTTGCTTCAATCCATAAATGCATCTCTAAAGGTTGCACCACTTTCTTGCCATTCCATGTGTGAAGACCGATTGTGTCATGTACACATCCTCACCTATAGGTTTCCTTAGTGAAGCGTCTTAGCATCATTTTTCCATATCTCATAATCGCGATAAGCAGCAATAAGAAGGAGTATCCTTTTGGATTTAAGCATAGCTAAACAACTAAAAGTCTCTTCATAATCAATTCCTTGTCTTAGACAATAACCTCTTTAGCTACAAGTTTAGCTTTATAGGTAATCACATTATCTTCCATGTCATTCTTCTTTTGAAGATCCATTTGCACCCTATGGGTTTTATCCGTTCTGGTGATTCAACCCAAGTCCACACTTGGTTGATTCACATGGAATCCATCTCTGACTTTATGGCTTCGAGCCACTTGTCAAACTATGAACTATTCAGAGATTCATCATAGGTAGTAGGCTCATCATCTTCTACGAGCAATATTTCTCTCTGTTCACTGCTGAGAAATCCATATTTCTTTGGAACAATACGCATCCTACTTGTGCTATGATGTGCTTGTGTTTCAAAAGGATCAATTGTTACTTCATCAACATGAATAACAACCTTGAAATAAGTTAGTTGATCTGCATCTGTTTGAGCACTTTGAACTTCGCCAAGTTCATCCTTGCTCCCACTGTCTTCTAGAAGAAACTTTTTCTCTAAGAAGATTGTATGCTTTGAAACAAACAACCTTTGTTCCAAAGTGTTGTAGAACTTATATCCATTTGATCCTTTTAGGATATCCTACAAATAGACACCTGTTAGATTTAGCTTTAAGCTTGTCTGACACTATTCGCTTTACATAAGTAGGATAACCCCATACTTTCATGCAAGAAAGACAGGGATTCTTGTTAGTCTATATCTCATATGGAGTAACATCAATTGACTTGGATTGGACTTTGTTTAGCACTTAAAGAATAGTCTCATGTGCATACCTCTAAAGTGACTTGAGTAGGCTCGCGCACCCATCATAGACCTCACAAGTCCAACAAGTTCAGATTTGTCCTTTTCACAACACTACTTGATGCGGTGTGGGTGGAGTCGATAGTGTGAAACTCGTCTATTTGTAAGTCGATTTTCATGTATATTTGAGGCTTAAAGTTAAATTTAATGAAATTATGGATCTTCTATCGATTTGTGTTTGCGGTAGAAAGAAGCAAGCGGCAAAATGGCTGGGCGAGAAAAATGTAGAATGTCGTGACATTTCCGAATTATGTCATGTAGTTCGAATAGCGAGAGAAGTTTGTCCGCGACCCGAGAGCATGAAGATTGTCGAAAGCATAGTTGAAAGAATGTCGCGGCAATTCACGGTATCTTGTGACATAAATTGTGAAGAGAGCGAGAGAGGGGTTTATCGTGACATTCTAAAGCAATATCCGCGACCAGTTAAAGGAAGGCTTCAAGAATGTGCGACTTTTGAAACTTTTCCCGCGACGAAGGACAAGGCAAATGGCAACAGAACATTGTCGCGACATCTAAAATGATATCGCGACATCCAAAATGATATCGCGACAAAGAGTAAGAAGAATGCCAAAGAGAACAATTGAATGAATGTCGCGACATTCCACAGCTTTATCTCGACATAATTTGTAAAGAAAGCAGAAAGAGTTTGTCATGACAATCTACAACTCTATCACGACATAGATTAAGCAGAAGATAGTAAAGAATGTTGTGACACTTGATAGCTCTGTTGCGACAAAGAATAAGGCAAAAAAACATTATCGCAATAATGAAAAGATGTCACGACAGAAGATAAGCAGAAATCATGAAGAGACACTTACTAATGTCACAACATACAGATTCTTGGACGAGACACAATGAAGGGCGGACTGAAGGACGAATGTCGCGATATAACAAAGATTGTTGCGACATAAGCAGGCTAGAGTTCACTAAGGGTTTGTTGCGACAAAGGATTCTATGTCAATACAACACTTCCATAGATCAATAATTCAAGGCAAGGAAATAATGTCATGACTTAGAAAACCTTGTGGTGACATTATAGAAAGAAGTTAGTTGGACTTTTTCGCGACATTTCCAAAGTAATAATTTAGCGACACAATTGAGAGGAGGCAAAGTTAAAATTGTCGTGTCTGCTTTCATTGTCACAACAATTATGGAGAAGAGACATGAGGCATATACTGAAACCTTGTAGCGACATTCGAAAAGTTTTTTCGAGACAATCACTCAAGAAGAATGCTAGTTAGTATTGTTACGAAAAACTCACAACAAAGAATGGAAACATAAAAGTTGCATGGATGTCGCGACATTTTGCAACTTTGTCGCTAAAATGAAGTATCAAAAGCCAAAAGTTGCATAGACAAAGCCAATGTCGCGACATGGCCGTGATAGAGTCTGAAGACACACAAGTAGCGGAAATGGCCAGCGACATAGACCAACTGTGGTGACAAAGACATCAGCTGACTTTGCATTGAAATCCTGATTTTAGCTTAGAATTCCGGTCTAGCATTTCAAAACCTATAAATACGAAGCGCCTAGGGTATTGTGTAGATCTTTTCAGCTCAGCTCGATCCTTTAGAGAACTTTGAACTTTTCGGAGGAGTTGAAGTCTCCCTTGTATATATTTTATTTTCTTTTTATTTTATTTTCTTTTTTAGATTAATTTTTCTTTCTTTTAGAATTAGAGTAGTGAATCCAAGTTGATTTTTCAAGCTGGATTGATTGTAAATCAAGTTTCATTTATGTCCGAACTTGAATGAAATCTGGAAATTTTCTGAGATTCATTTGTATTCGGTTTGATTACAATTTCAAAGAATTTGTTTGATTAACTAGTCTGTTGTAACTTGTGCGATCGGATATGGAAGGCTAAGCTCTGGTAGGGAAGAGATTGATGTTTTGGTTATCAAAATTTTGTAGTATTATTTAAAAATGAATGTTGTGGTTCTAATTTTAAGTTGATTTGAGTGGTGTGTCCACATAGTGAACTATTCTTGATATCAGTAGAATATACCCAAAAAAATAGAGCTATATCTGTATTCTAATTTTCTAGAGGCCCTCTAAGTGACAAAAAGATTGAGAGTCCTAAGAACATAGAGGAGTGACTTGGGGTATGCTGAATTAGTATTTAAGAACAATAGACTTTAAATATCACTCGAGATAAATTACTAGTGTTTGACCCAAACCTTTGACTTCAAGGTTCCTTCTATAGGTATTGACGAAGCGTGTTCCCTAGGTATAAGGACATCCTACTGAATTATTAGTTTAATATTTAAAGGTTTCATCTCAATTTGGCAGAATAAGCTTGATCATGTGTTAGCAAAGATCTAATCAAGGAGATAGAGTATTCTAAAGAATCGCATACTAAGATGCCAAGGAAATTGAAGGAGGCTTATGTTACCTTGTCTATGGGGGCAAGCAGTCTTCAATCCTAAGAGAAGGTTGTGAAGTACTGGTTTAGGAAAAACAACTAGATCTTAAAGATGATCAAATTCTAAAAGTAGCCATTTAGTCCTATTGACCTGGTTTAGGAATATGGTGTTCTAAATGGTGAAATGTGTAGTGTTAGGAGGTATTCCAAGGCTATACTACTTTGCTCTTGGACAAGTCCAGAATTCAAACTCATGGCTGGATTATTTTAAAACTTGATGCAAGGATTGATAGTCATAACGATCCACGGTCTAGATGTTGTGTAACTCAAAGAACTCTCTAAACTTTTTATTTTTATTTTCCTTTTTCATTACAGCATATTAGACTATAAATTATTTTATTCAATTTATGTTAGTTAATTAAATATATTCTGGAAATTAGTGGTTCAAATAGTGAATTTCTTGAGTAGTAGGGGTAGTTGATCTTTAAATTTCTCATCAATCCTTGTGGGAATGATATTTGGACTTATAATCCACTTTATTATTTGTATGACCTATGCACTTGCAGTGATTTAGACCAAAACCAATTTTAATTGCAGATCATTATATCTGACAAAATAGTTTGTAGATATTTAGTAAAATCAAGTTTTTAGCATAGCTGTTGGGGGATTGGAAACAATTTTTGGCACTTTTTCCAATTACCTTATCAATTTTGGTCTATGTTAGAAAATTAGTCAAACAAGTTTTTGAAGTCATTGCCGGAGATTGAAGTAAAGTTTAAAGATCAATATTCTTGCTAAAAATGAATTTGCTAGTTTAGACATTTTTCTTTTATCTTTTATCAAAATTTTCATAAAAAATTTCAAAAATAGTTTTAACTACAATAGCTGATTCAACTACTTATCTTTTATTGAGCTAATCATAATATGTTTAAGTTGTCTACTGATCTCACTTTGATCTCAATGTACCTTCATTTCAGGCAGTTCTTATACCTGAAGGCCATAAGCAAATTACTTTGCCATTGGACGAGAAACCTAAAGAAAGCAGATTATTTTGAGAGCATTAGTTATGGCGAGTAGAGGAGACACATTAGAACACATCCGGTTGTGGCGGTGATAGACCTCAGGCGAGAGGGCATGGAGGACTTCTAGAGACCTATCATCCCGAGGAGATGAGTACTTTCTGTGTCGGAAACATACTATAGAAGCAAACAACTTTGAGCTGAAGCCTGTACTCATCACCATGGTTCAACAACACCAGTTTACTAGACATCCAAGTGAGGATCCAAATGAGCATTTGGGGAGGTTCTTGAGGATGACAAATACAGTGAAGCTGAATGGGGTCAATCCAGATGTTATTAAGCTACAATTATTCCCATTTTCACTGAGGGACACATCAACTAATTGGTTTGAGTCCACACCCATGGATCGATCAACACATGGGAGGAGCGATAGAGGCATATCACGGCGATTCTTCCCTCTGCTCTCACTTTAAAGGAGGAGAAATCGGTGCCTTCAAGCGAGAAAAGAAGATGAGTCTTTATTCAATGCTTGGGAGAGATATAAGCAACTACGAGAAGATGCCCAATGCATGGCATAGAGAAAATGACACAGATGGTTATCTTTTATCACCCTATGAACTGTACTTCGAAAGGTATCATTGATGCAGCTTGTTGTGGTGCATTCAAGAGGAAGAGTGCTGAAGAGGCTAATTTTCTCATAGAAGATTTGGCTAAGAGCAACTACAGAGCTCCATTTGAAGTTTCAAGAAGCAACAACGAGGCGAGATGAGTGAAGGTGTCATTAAAATTTGGAATAAGATGTCAGCAATAGAAGCAAAGCTGGATGCACAAATGAGCAAGATGAATAATCAATAAAGAAGAAGCCATTCAGCAAACAAAGTGGGAATTGTGGAAGCAGAAGCAAACTGACCAAGGACTAGCTCATGAAGGTCCTTACCAAGTAGAAGAATCTCAATATATTCAAGGAAATAGGGGCTATAACTTTAAGCCTAACAACAACCTCCCCACCCATTACACACCAGCCCTTAGAAACGATGGGAACATGTTATATGAAAGTGGAGTGCATCAGGGTCTAAGACCAATGCAAATGTGACGCCCCAAATCCCAAGGGTCCTTTTTTTTTTTTTTTTTTTTTTTTTTTAACGATTAACCCCTGACGGGGTCCGTGAGCGGTGTCCTAAGCGGTGCACAGCAGTAGCGCACTATTGCGGTCACAGGAGTCGTGTGCACGGTGCTTGTGCAGCTGCCGGCGGCGTGAGTGCACTATCGCGCGCGCCTAGCACCTTGTCGTCGCGCGCTACGTGCACTGGACTCTCATGCGCTGAAAATTTACGCGTGCAACCATGTCGCGACCGCAGGAGGCGTCCTGTACAGAAGCTTGGTGGCGACCTGATTTCGGTCGCGATCCTAAGGAGCCGGACCATGTCGTGACCGCAAAACCATGTCGACGCAATTTTTTTCCCAAGCTAGGTGTTCTGTTATCAAAAATCATGTGCGACGCAGTACGCCGAGCGTGTCGCGACACGAGGTATGTCGGCTGACTTGACTCGCCTATCGCTTGGTGCCGCCCAGCACTAGCGATTAGGTTCGCGACACCATAAAACTTAAACCTGTCGGCGACACGAATGCTGGCCCATGTCACGCGTGCACCAAAACCATGTCGCGTGCACGGTTATTTGTCATGTCACAGCGCATGCCGAAGCCATGAAAGCTTGGCTGCGTGCCGGGCTTGGCTGTCAGCGACCGCAGTTCCTCGTTAAGCTACGGGGGCGAAAAGTAGGCGATAACCCATCCCATTTGTCACTGCATTCCTTTTTCTTTTCCTTTTTGTTCTCTTTGTAAAAACCAACAAAATTTTGCCTTATCACTCTGAGCTCTGGCTTACAGAAAAACTTCGTCCAGCATATATTATACAAAGCGAATTTAAGTGCAAGAACAAGGCGGTTGGCCTTCCGCTACCGGGCCTTGGATGTGTCCTCATACGAGTACCTCTAGTACCTGAAAATTATTTTCCCACGATAAGGTGAGCAATGCCCAGTAGTTGAATTCTTCTACAAGGGCTACTCCCCACCTAAAATGCACATGCAATGGCGCAACACAACATCCACATTCCATACAATTTGCAATTCACACATGGAATGATTTATGTATCATGCATGAGATGTCTTCATGTCCATATCCCGAGTCACTCATCGACTCCCTCACACATGCCTATGCCAAGTGTTACAACCGTCACTGGTAGTACCAATGACACCATATACCGAGCCCTTGTCGGCTCACCAACACCTAAGGTAAGTGCCAATGGGTAACTAATCCCGAGTAAATCCCGACTCCCATCACCCAACTCGAAGTCTAAGTGATAACCATGACTGTGTGTCTTTTTTAGGCAACAAAACTTTTCGACTTACACCGTGGGTCTCTTACACCTACACAAAAATTTTCGGATGATACCGCGGGTCTCTTACACCCATCTGAGAGCTTTGACTCCATACCTTTGGTCTCACCACCTAAGTTTATGCTTTTCACTTGAGGGATGCTGACCTTCTTATACACCAACACATTAATTATTATTTCTTTATGTTTTGAACCATGAGTCAATTGTTGGATGATCGTACAAAATGCGAGCTCATCACACATTAGGTAAACTGTGGTGAACAACCATGCGGAGTGCACCCACACACCGGACTACGGCTAATAATATGGCGGGTGCACATGAATGAAATCATGCCAATTTAAATATTCAATTCTAATGATTCTTACACAATTATGTTCATATATTCAAAACATCATGTTAACACATCAAATTAGCATGCATTAACAATTCTCATTCTTCACAAATAACACATGTTATTCATTTCAAACAACAACATGCACGAAAATACACATGGATGAATTTGATTCTGACAACCAGTCAGGACTATACCGTGACTCCACATCCAAACCGTGGACTACCCAAGGTTAGTCCCCATCAAGCATTCAGTCCCATTTTTCTTTAAGACCGGAATGCTTGGCCATTTTCGGCCTCATAACTCCCAAAATCATTTTGATGGATATTTAGACAAGAAATAACCAAGTAGGAGAAGACCCCTACCTCCCGGAGTTGTCGAAACTCCACAATCCCGGTACCATTTGTGTGCATGGCCCAGCCTTTGTCACCTGTACCTGACCGTACCCGGTCCTTGATGGACAATATCTTTATGTCCTATCCTTGAAACTCGATTACTCTGCTTAGTAGGGAAGGCGTAGCCACTAAACTCCCAAAAGGTACTCTAGCGATCATTGTGCGCAGTCGACCGTCCACAGTCTCGAGCATCTGCCACTCTCGGGAAGCTATACTAGCCAATACTACCCATGACTTCCGATTGAGTGCATAGCAACCACATTTCCTTCTTGGGATAGTGTCTGGTAAATCATAATCCTACAGATACTTCACATCACACAGTTGCCTCATGTTGAGTCTCTTTGTGTAAAAAATGTACTTCAAAATCTTGTGGTCCGAAAACACCTCAGTGCCAGTCGCATTAATAGTAGGCGCCAAGCCTAGAGCAAAGACAATGGCCTCCAACTCCATCATCCAGAAGTGTAGGGTAACTCTGCTCATGGTTTTCCCAACGACCGAACCATAAGCCACCACCCTCTGGGACTACATCAAAACACATCGATCCATCCTTGGAGCATCACAATACCTTTGTGTGCCTGTCCCCTCTTTGGGACTATCGAATAGAGGAGTGAGTAAAGCCTCTCTTTAGTTCTGAATGCTCTTTCACACAGAGTCATTCCACTCAAACTTAACCTCCCGTTGCAGGAGATGTGCTCGATGAACCTCATGTACCACCGCAATCCCAAAGCTAACGTATCTCAAAGGAAATGACCCGATCTCTCGGCTCATAGCGCCTCAACCTTCTCTAGGTCCACGGATACCCCCAAAGCTGATACCACATGCCCTAATAATCTTACCTCAATAAGCCAAAATTCACACTTGCTGAATTTGGCATACAATTGATATTCTATCAAGGTCTGGAGAACGATCCTTAAGTGACCCTCATGATCCTCCTCAGACATGGAGTAGATCAAGATGTCATCCACGAAAACCACAACGAACCGATCTAGGTAAGGCTGGAACACCCTATGCACAAGATCCATGAATGCCGTTGGAGCATTCATTAATCAAAACGACATCACTATGAAGAAATGCCCATATCGTGTTCTAAATGTCATCTTAAGGATATCTGCCTCCTTAAATCTCAACTGATGGTAGTCAGTGCGGAGATCTCTCTCGGAGTAGACTCGCGCCCCTCCCAATTTATCAGACAAATCATCAATCCGCGACAAAGAATTTACTTTATTCTTTATAAGTAGCCTGATGACTATCGATAATCTATACCACCCACGTAGAAGAGTCTCTTCCCCCTTCTTAGCAAAGCGGCGGAGCCCCCAAAGGTGAAGTACCGGTCTATGGCTGTCCAAAAATTCCTTCAATTGGACTTTGAGCTCTTGCAACTCAGCATGCGCCATTCTATGTTAAGTCATAGAAATAGGCGATGTACCAGGGTGTAACTCAATAATGAAGTCTACATCCCTATAAGGAGGCAATCCTGATAGTTTATCCGGAAAAACATCCTCATACTCACAAACCACCCGAGGTAGACCCAAATCCCATATCGCCTCATCCTCAGTGAAACACTTGACCACCCCACCAGCTACTTGTACTTACCTGAGTAAGCGTCATGCTTATCCTGACGTAACATAATTACCATCCGATTAGTGGCGGCAGTCCTCGATCACAATCAATGACAACTCAATGTGCCGTCAACCAATCCATCCTAAGGATGACATAAAACTCCGACATGTCCATGACCCTTAGGTCCATAGTGAGTAGAATCCCTAAGATCTCTAACTCACAATCCTAACATATATGATCAACACTCACCCTAGTTCCTAAGGGAGAATTCACATGCAACGACTCTTCTAAGGTCTCAACCTCTAAGCCCAAATCTTTCACCTATGATGCATCAATGAATGAATGAGATGCACCAGAATCAAACAATACTCTTGCCTATAAGAAAAAGAGTAGAAAAGTACCCTGAATAACCAACTGATCTATAAGCTTAGTATGTGGTGTGATGGCATAGACACACCCCCGGGTCCCTGAAGTCCCGGCCTATGAGCCCTGCCCTTGAACTCGACCTCGACCCATTACTCTGCCCATGTGGCCCGTTTGCGAAATAGTAGGTGTGCATTGCAGCACCACAGGAGCCCGTCTTGTCTTCCTTGGCATAGGCGCTAGGAAAGGCTCGTGCGTGCGTACATGCCTCACTTTGATGGCCCGGGGCCTTGGTGTCCCGCGCTCTGAGGATCCCTGCTGAGGGCAATCAGTCTCAAGTGTCAGTTGGTGGCAGGAGCACGCTCCTGCGGGCGGCTAGGAGCCCTGAAGTGTCTCTCATCTTAGGATGACTGACCCTACCCTTGGCCCTAGTAGTAGTGACCCTGTCTCTAAAACCCTCACCGAATATAAGTCCTCTACTTCTTTCATGAGCTAGAAAAAGAGAGTTGAATCTCCTTTCTCTTATCACTATCACCTGCATCCCGGATGCTTCGTGCATCATCCACTTCCTGCATATGCCTTTATCTTGACCCGTGGTCATCTTTGGAGTCCCACAATTTTACCCGGATGGATAATTTCAAACCATCCTCAAATTTCCTCACACTTTGTATGTCGGTAGCCACATAATCATCACGAAGCGTGCTAACCGGTGAACCTAACCGCATTATTCGACCTTTGTCATCATTCCTTGTTTCAAATCTACAAGGAACTCAGAGCTTTGCATGACATGCGGATATTAAGTACTTGTCCATGAAGAGCTCATAGAACTCTTCCCATGTCATTTCCCCCAAGTTCCTTGAGGCTTTGACCCAATCCCACCATACTTGGGATTCACCCTTTAGCTTGAATGCGGCTAGCCTTTTCCTCATGGCATCGGGTGATCTCTGGCCTCCAAGATCTTGCATTTTGTTGGAACCAAAGTGACCACCCTTGATCCTTTCTCCCTTAAAGGTTGAAGGATGGTGCGCCTTAAACTTCTGGAGGTTACTCGGTCCTCCTTGGCCCACATTTGCTCTAGCATGTGCAATGGTGGTAGCCATAACGATCACCTGCGTAATGGTAGCAATCGCAACACTAATAGCCTCCATGAAGGCTTGTTGGTCAAAGGTCGATGGTGGTTGGTTGGTGCCCCGTCCACCGCCTCTACATCCTCTTCCTCGACTTGCCATCTACACATGTCAAATAGCAATTTGAGATTCCTTTTCTTGTCTAACTAGTAGTGCATGTGCCAACTACTAATAGACATCAACAACTCGAACCTTCCGTTCCTTCACTTTTTTCGAACCCCTAAGTTATGTTTTCTAACTCTAAGTGTTCCTCTTTTCCTATATACAATTTACCATGTATATAATTCACTAGCTGCAAGCAATTAGTCATGTAACACAAACATGGAAACACCTGATGTATGCAATGGTCTAAACCCATGCCCATCAAACCCTAGGTAATCGCATACCTACATTCTGATATACAAACTATGACATCAGAACTCAATGAATTTAATGACCTAGACCCATATCCATTAAGCCCCAGGTAGTCGTATACCTATGCTTTGATATCAAGCTGTGATGTCCCAAAACCTTGGGTCCCGTTGACTAACCGTCAACCTGTGGAAATACTACCTGTGGGTCATCTTTTACTAGCTTTGATATAGCGGCATCAAATACTTGTGGACACCGAGTGACTCAGTACCACCCCGATACATCCCATTTACCGGGATCCGTCATCCATATTTAAGTTGAAAATATGCGAATATTACTTTTAAAACAGTCCGTAAAAGTTCGGTCATGACCTTATTACCATTATTACATAACCGATTATATTGGCAATAGTCCAAAAATAATTTAATTACAATTCTTTTATACAAAAACACATGCTAGAACTAGATTTTTCCAACCACTTTTTACAAAAGGATTTATCATCAAGGCCATATGTCGGTTCTTCTTCACAATCACGACCTCGTGGCGCCATCCACCGGTGTACACCACACTTTTTGAAATGTTGTCACCTAGGGTGAGCCACATAGTAGAATACACTCCTACAGGGCTTCTCCCCACCTAAGTGCATATGCAATGTTCACACAACATTTCACATCAACATTCCGATAAAGAACATGCCAATTCTAAATGGAATCCTACATGTCATGCCAAGAAATGAGATGAGACTCAATCATGTATCATGCTGCAGTCCTTCTGAGCTTCATCATGCAGGAGTCCTTCACCAGGCTCCCATCATACCAGTCCTTCACCGGAGCTCCATCACGCCAATGCTGGCCGTACGTGATAAATAAATAATTCTAGAAAACATCGATGATCATTTTCAAAACAAAATTTCATTTTCTTATAATGAAATCTTTTTTGGATGATACACCTACGTGATCATTTATATTAAAACTATGTGTCTTTTTATGGGTAAGCGAATTTTGGTGTCCTGCCATGAACCATATTTGAACACTTTCTGACCTTTCATTAGAGGTATGTTGACCATAATTGGCGGGACTTTCACGGGGGATCTATCGCCTTTACTAATACCCAGAGCCACATACTTTCTTTACCCACTTTAATCAACCCGTTTGACTCACATTGGATGTTGTCCCATTTAAGCAAGGCCTTGATAGAACAGCAAACATAGTGTGGGTTTATCAAACCATGCACCACCCCATTTAATGCGATGTTCCGCATTACTGTACAATGCAATAATAATATTCATGCTATAATATATCACATGTGGCCAGACCGCCCGTAATTTACACAATCCCACCGCTTTACGGGTATCAACGAATCACATCCACTTCCGTATGGCTTCCATACATCATTTCATTCATGTCGATATATCATCTGACATATATCAACATTTTATCTGACATGTCATTCTGATCAAACCCGGCATCTATAATCCAAATATGTAATGGCCCATTTACCTAAAATACACTCATCACGTGTCAATACATTAGATCACGTATTGACATCCGACATGTGTCGCCTCTTAAACAGCCCAATGACCTCCAATCAAATTATACATTAACCGAAGCAAGCCATAGCAATCCGCAATGGGAGCCGTGGCGGCCCGAATGGGTCATAGCGGACCAGCGTTTCCAGAGTCTCGGGCTCGCCTAGGCGTGGCCTCCAGCTTCACTGAGCGAAGTGGTTCGCTGGCGGCAGCAGCCTCGCTGGGTAGACCATAAGGTCCCGTTTTATGTCCTCGGGGCTCACTGGGGTGTACATGCCTTTATCACCGGACCCCTTCGCTGGGCGAAGAACGATCTTCCATGGCGAAGATTCATGTCAGTTCCTCTGAGGTGAAGAAATATCAGCGAGCACGAGAAATGGATTTTCTTCGCCAAACGAGCCGCCCAAATGAAAAACTATATTTTCCCGGCCTAAAGATGGAAAGTAAGCGAGGTAGGAAGAATCACTTACCTCTTGGGCGTATCAGATACAATTAGGAAGCCTCTTAAAGCAGAAATGACTTTGATTTGCATAATCTCTCATTTCTTAGATCTTCGATTGAAATCCTTCTTTCTAAGTACCAGCCGTACCCACCGTCGATCACGATGAACTTTTTGTTCTTGGCAGAGCTAAAACCGACCAACGAAACTCCGTAGATCTTGAAAGGAAGCTCTTGGCTCTCATATTTCTCTCTTCTCTCACTCTCTCGGTCAAACCAAGAAAAATGGGCCTTTCCTTGCCTTAATTCCTTTTTTGTTCTAAATTAAGTTTAAGTTAGTTGCATGGCCGCGTCGTGCCGTAGTAATGGACCATCGTTCGAGATCCAGATTTTTGCAGAAGTTACTCATTCCATCTCGGTTCAAGTTCAAATCATATCCCATAAGCCTTCAGGAGTCATTTCCCGGCCAGAGATCTCAGTAAACAATCTCATCCACCCAGGAGTCTTTGGACACCCATCACCCCGAAAAATGTGAAAATCTAAATGTCTCGGAATTCGATGAAATTTCTCTGGGTGACTACATTTTTCTTGAGAGAGCGAATCGATCAATGGTGGTCGGACGCAAACTATCGAAGATTAAAATTTACAAGTTTCGACGTACTATTAGATGAATTTATTGTTTTGCCATTTTTAAGAAAAATTCGATTTTTCTCTTGTTTTACAAATCATTGCCCAGTCTTTTAGAGAAGAACTCACTATTTTCTCAAGAATATTCTTCACTTCTCTATTGGAGATTTCAGCTTGCCCTTTTGTTTGAGGGTGGTACATCAAAGCGATTTTGTGCTCGACTCTACATTTCAATAAAAGTGCCTCAAAATGTTTGTTTCAAAAGTGGGTTCCATCATCTCTTATGATGGCTCGAGGGGTCCCGAATATTGTTAATATGTTCTTCTTTAGAAACTTCAATACCACCTTCACATCATTTGTGGGGGTTGCGATGGCTTCAACCCATTTGGACACATAATCCACCACCAACAATATGTATTGATTGTTATAGGATGAAATGGCCCACGTGAAATCCATTCCCCTGCGTCGAAACTCGACCGCCGAGATAGAGTTGAGGCATCACACATTTCTCATGATATGTTACCTGTCTTTTGGCACTTATCACATGCCATTACTAATGTATATGCATCCTTGAACAAGCTGGGCCAATAGAAACCACACTCTGACCACTTTGCGATTGTTTTACTTCTCAGCAGTGACCTCCGCACCTCGAAGAGCAGCGATGATGAAGAATGGCTTGCATCTCATCTTTAGGAACATATCTTCTAATCAATTAATTGGCATAATGCTTATACAACACGTGATCTTCCAAAAAAAAAAATTTCACGACTGAGAAGAACCTTATCTTTTGTTGGGATGGCCAATTTGAAGGTATGACCCCAGCGAATGATTATGATAATACGTAAACCGAGGGGTTGATTGACATGAGAGATGAATAGAGTTGTTCATCAGGAAAATTCTCGTTAATTTGAACTTTTTGAAGTACATCTCATTTCAACAACTCTAGTCTAGAGAGATGATCAACCAACAGGTTCTCCGTACCTTTCTTATCTCTAACTTCCAAATTGAAATCTTGAAGAAGTAGGACCAAACGGATAAGTCTTGGTTTCACATCGCTTTCTTAGCCATAAGATATTTTATCTTAGTGATGGTGTAGACATGACCTTGTTCCCAATTAAATAGGGACGGAATTTGTCAACGACAAACATGATGGCGAACAACTCCTTTTCAGTTGTTGTATAATTTAATTAGGCATCATTGAGAGTTTGACTTGCATGGCGTAGATAACATGGAATACCTTGTTTCTTCTTTATCCCAATAGCCCCCACCAGCGTAATCACTTGCCTTTGTGGTCGAATTACGAATTCCCAATTCGATTACTTTATAATGAGCGCTAGAGCAAAGCTTTTCTTTTAGAGTGGAGAACGCTTGCATGCAATCTTCATCGAAATTGAAAGGGAAGCTCCTTGAATAAGAAGATTTGAAAAGAGGTTTGAAATCTTAGGAAAAATCTTTAATGAACTACTCTTGTAGAATCGGCGTACTTTAAAAACATGATTCCTTTCATTTGAAGTTAGAGGGGAAGTTTCTCAATGATCTCAATCTTAGCTTTGTCAACTGAATGCCTTCTCTGAGATCTTATGGCCTTATACAATGCCTTCCTTCACCATAAAGTGACATTTCTCCCGATTGAGCACGAATTTGTCTCTTCACATCACAACTTGATACAAATTCAGGTTGCAAGACAATTATCGATTGAAGTACCCACCACCAGAGAAGTCATCCCATGAACACTTCAATTGTCCTTTTTCCACATGTCTGAAAATAT
Organism: Tetrastigma voinierianum; assembly: GCA_016808115.1. Taxonomy (NCBI): domain Eukaryota; kingdom Viridiplantae; phylum Streptophyta; class Magnoliopsida; order Vitales; family Vitaceae; genus Tetrastigma; species Tetrastigma voinierianum. The sequence goes on from JAEQBH010001382.1 coordinate 55,598, forward strand.
GGCCATCATGCACCTTTGAAGCGTGCCGGAGCATTACCCTGCTTAAACGACATCCTTTGAAAGCATAAAAGTGGCGTGTCTTAAACTCATATTTTTAATCCATTTTTACGGCTTGTTTTTAGTATTTGGATCTATTTTAATGCAATTATGGAATAATTACAAACTTGTGTTTTTGCAAGGTTAATTAAAAAATGAGAGATTTCCGACCAAGAAATAAGAAAAACATCAATTACAAGCGGTCTCTGTCGCGTGAGTTTGATGTCGCGACAAGCGTCTAAGAAAATGGCTAGAAGCGTAATCGTAACAATATTTTTACATTGTTGCAACACAAGATCTAAAGCGCGAGATGAGCTATGTCGCAACAAAAAGACGGTATGTCGCGCGAGAAATATGAAGAAGTCAAAAATTTAGACGAATCGATTATGTTGCGACATAATGAAAGATCATAAAGGCCGGGAATCTATGTTCACGACAAAATCTACTGTCGCGACATGACTCTTGCAATATGGAGGCGGTTGAGGCAGAGAGAGCACTGAAATAAGAAGTTCGGTCGAGACAAGAAAATTTAAGTCGCGACAAATGACGCTTACTTGTTGAAGGCGGCACGGTAGCGATAAAGGAAACGATATTTACAACGCCGCTTCCAAGGCCGAAATAAATCTATGTCGCGACATGGATCTTAATGTCGCCCGACACATAAATAAGCTGAGCGAGAGAGAAACAAGGTCGCGTGACTTTTTCTATGTCGTGACAAGATTTCAACACAATGCAAAGAAGTTACGTGGCGGCATAACAAAAGCCCCGGGTTGCGTAAGCGGTCGTGGGCTCTGAGAAGAGTCTTGTCACGACATGAAAATTGGGTCGCTGACGGCGAATGTGTGACACGAGAAGTCATGTCCGCGACATCGAACAGATGCAGCAATAAGTGGCTCGGTGGCGAGCCTCTGCCGCCCGAAGCCAAACTTAATGGGAATTGCGATAGAAATAAATGTATAATACGAGGCGGAGTGTTGCAGCGTAACACGAGCGAGAGATCTTGTCGCGACATGAAAACTTAAAGTCCGCGATACCCGACTTCATAGTTGCACTAAAACTGTGTTGCGACATTATTATCGATGTCACGACATAACTGTTCGAGGAATACACAGGATATTGTCACGACAAAGGAAACTCTGTCGCAACAGAAGTTATCATGTTGAAGAAAAGAATGTCATGACAAAAATCGTTGTTGCAAGCGAAGGAAGAAGAGCTACAAGATCTTGAGTTGCGATGAAACGACTGCATACACCATGAGGCACAAAACTGCCATGACACAACTACAAGTTGCGATAAGAAGAAAGGAAAACTTATGAGCCATAATTTTTTTAGGGATTCACACCTAGCCTCGATTTATGGCCCAATTTTTAAGGCTCATAAATAGGAAATATTGCGGAAAGCGAGGCGTTCGATCGACATCGGACGAGCAGTACCTAGGGAGCTGAGGACTCTTTTGTATTATATTTTTCTTTTTTTTTTTTTATTTCTTTTTTCTTTTTTCTTTTCTTCGTAGATTATATTTAGCGTGGGATTTTTTATTCGTTTACTGGATCTGAAACAGTAAATTGTTCAGAAGTTTTGAAGTTGAAATTAAATGTTGAAATTCATTCTGATGCTGTTTGAATTCAATAGACTCTAGACAAAAGGCCGGAACTCATTTCTTGATTGAGATTGCGGTTACAATGGAAATTTTCCTTATCGGTATTTGGTGTATCTTGTAATCGATTTTCGAGACCTGGCGGGAAGATCGTGTTAGTTATGGTCTTTTCTGCACAATGAGAAGAAAATTTCCTGAGTTGAGGATTTTGAATTTATTTGATTGGTGTTGTCCTTGAAATTAATTGTTCCCAAGTTTAGTAGCTTATACCATGAAAAGGACTATTATTAAACTTTGATTTCTGAGGCCCTGCGGTGACACGAGAGATGGAGATTCACGAGCATAGATTAGTTACTTGGGGTATGTAGACTAATATTTAAGAAGCAATAGGCTCACGAAGGTTTCTTAGATACATCCTCAATTTGCTCATGGTTTGAGAAGGGTTGAGTGATATATAAATTTAATCGTTAGAGATCTCTCCTTGATGCGGAGGAATGATCTTGTTCCCGCGTTAGCTAAGATCTAATCAAGGAATGGAAAACTCTTTCAGATCTTAAGGATGAGACATCATTCATTTTCTAGAAATCTAGCAATTGCCCTGTCTTGAGAAGCAAGAAATCTATAGTCATAAGAAATGGGTATGAAGTATTGGAAAAGAAAAATACCCAGATCTTATAGAGAAATTCTAATTACAAGTAATTGATTAGAATCATGATTCGAGAAATGAACATGAACCTCTGCTCGATTGAAAAGTATGGTTGGGAGGAATCGAACTATCTGCCTTGCCTCTTACGACAAAATTCGATTCTAACTCGGGAGAAAATAGAATTAGATTATGATCACGGAATTGATAATTTCCGCAACGGTGAAATCCGGTGTCACACTTCCAGCGATATCTGGTTCGATCAGGTTATATTTAGGATTTAAAAAATTTTTTCCTTTTATTTTAAATGTAGGATTCAGGTTATTTAAAAGATTGTGGGTTACTAAATTACTTTGAAATGAAGTTCAAATAGTGTAGAACTTGAGTAGTTAGGGTAGTTGAAGTTTAAATTCTTTTCAATCTTTGTGGGAACGATATCTGGACTTATAGGTCCACTTTATTACTTGTACGACCTATGCACTTGCAGTTTTTAAGACCAAATTAAATCTTTAATTGAGTTTAGTGACAAAAATTATTCTTCTTATGAGCATATAAGTTATATTTGGTTTTTAGCATGAAGTTTGTCAGCGCCCAGATTCTGGCGTTTTAGTACGTCCTAGTTTATAATCCTTTGATAGTAGTGCCATAAATTTGTATATATATCAGTTGGGGTCTTATCAAGTTTTCTAACTAACCATTAAAGAAGCGAGTTTAGATTCTGAATAAAAATAGTCTAAAGCTGTTGTACTCGACTTAATTTTCATTTTTAAGTTCATTTTTTTTTTTTTTTATTTTCTTTTACTTTTCCTCTTTTTCTTTCTTTTCCTTGGCATTTTTACTGTCCAAACCAAAGATAACCTGGTATGTTCCCAATCTTAGGTTCTAATCGATCCACCTTGTAGCCGTGGTCGATGTTCGAAGCGATTCCACATGATTTTTCAATTTGCCTTATTTTTGAGGATTTTAGTGAGTCCACTTGCTTTATGTTCCTAATTTTGTCTAATTATTTCCTATTTTCTTTAATTAAATAAAATAGAGAAATGAATTCTTATGTTTAGTATTCCCAGCAGATACTAAGCATTTTTCACGCCTGAAACGATTGTGGTTTAATCGGATTAGGACAGAGTGCTTTTGATATCTCTAAAGAGGTTAAGCGATGTGAGAAGTTCACATTAGGCGAGCCCCTAATATAGCGTTGGAAAATGGGGCCACCATGATAACATATGGCTGCATAAAATGGTGACAACTAATATCTCTTGTTTCTTCTCATTTGCTTATTGAATTATTTGATCAAATGTGTTTAATTTATTATTAAGTTAGCAAAAGTGCTTTGCCAAATTATTTGGATTTGCATCACGATCTTAAAAAGCGCAGTAGGGCGAAGGGAGCATGGGACTAAGGTTTTAGAAAATTTTACTATTGTTGCTCCTATTGAAAATCTTAAAAAAATTACAACCAAAGGTTATGAACTCAGGACAAGATTGCCCTTATTGAAGTAAAATCTTGGCTTTGTATCTACATTTGGGTCTAAAAGTCACTATAACTTAGGTGCGGAATTAAACTTAAGTGAAGTGAAATGTGACTTTAGATGTACATCAATTTAATAAAATCTAATTTAAAATCTAATTAAATTAATAAAAAATTAACATTCTTAACATTTAAAATTGACAAAAAAGTAAAACGCGCTTAGCACACCTTTTAAACTATGATGCACACCTGTGTACTTTGTGGCTTTTTGTTAATATAATATGTTTTTATCTATAAAAAAAAAACTATGGTTTGCATTTCAATCAAAACTGTCAGATTCAAGGTTTCATCGCTTAAGTTTTGGTAAGGTTTTACGCCTGAGAAGGGGATATGATATCGATATAAAAAATTACTATCGTCATATAGGAGGAAGCTGGATTGCTGGCGATTCACCGTCCACCCCTTTCCCCCAATGAGGTGCATATATCTTTCAAATTTATATGTTCTTAGCAACTTATAATTGTTGGATGAAGTCATTTTTTGTTTTGATGGAGTTGTCCAATAACAAATATTTGTAGCTCCTAATATAATCTATATGATAAAATGGCTCTCAACTTCCATGGAGAACATTTTCATTTGTTTCCATTATCATGTAAATGACTCCCCCATTCTTTTTTGATGGTTTGATGTCAGATGGAGTACAGGAATTGGCTACTTGCTCAGGTGGGAATGTGTTGACCAGACCAAAAGACATATACAAATTTATGACACTATTATCAAAGGCTATAATTAATCACGGCCAATGGCCTTAGTGTTGTAGAACCAAAACACAAATACAAATTTATGACACTATTACCAAAGGACTATGGTCTAATCCCCGGCAACGGCGCCAAAAACTTGTTGACATTATACTATATAAATCACCAATCTCTTAGAGTAAATCATTTTCAAGTTTGGTTTTGGTCGATATTACGCAGTGCACGAGATCGACAGTAATAAATGGATTTAAGTGGAATGCTCCCGATCCACAGAGATCTCGAATTTTAAATCAACTTCTGACTACTCAATTTCCATACTATTTGGACCACAGAGCTAAATGTAGCGGGATAACATTAGGTGTTGGAAGAATTAACGAACAAAGGAAAATAACAACTATTGACAAGTTTGGAAGAATAAGAATAAAAGAATAATGAATTTACAATAAAGAAATGAATGCGAATAGTTATCCTCGGAAGACACATTAATAGAAAGCAGGTTATAGGAACTATCGATTCTGCAACAATTTGCCTCGTGCATTTCTTGATTATCTCCGATTTCAAAATACATCCAGCGTTGGCGATGCGGCACGGATCTCCACACTCCACATTTCATTATCTAATATCGTTTCGATTACTCTGAATACGGGGAATTAGATCATACTAATGTATATGGACTTCCTAATTGGATCTTTTCTTTTGCAATACTTCATACCCATTGTATGGGGCTGCATAAACTATAGCTCCCGATTATCGGGTGGCGGATCTCCTGGCACCCCAGTTAATATACCGAAATTAGAATAGTCAAACCTTTCCTTGATTAGATCTCGGTACCACGGGATTGGCCTCACTATCAGGGTGGGGTGAACTCTTTGCTTGTTTAAATAGATAACTCGTTTCAAACGGTTCTTGATTTCAAGTGAGAAGGATTTATCTAAGTGAACCTGGCTCCAGATGCTAATAGCGGGTTAGTATGCCTTGAAAATGCACATTACTCTCAGGGAATGTCTTCCTGTGTCACTCGGAGGACCTCCTTGAAATCAGAGCAATATTATGATTCTTAACGGGTATAAAGCGGTATTCGAGGATCACAGACAATAAACCCAATAGAAGTAAATTCGTTGGCGAAATTAGCAATTTGTGGAAAGCGACTACGAGGGGAAAGATAAAAATTAAAAATTTTATAACGTTCATAATGGGGATTCGTGATTCTGCCAGTACGCGATACCAGGCATTATGGTCATAAGGTCAACTACCGATTTGGCTGAAACAATTCAATTCCAGAGAATTTATGCGAACTTCAAACATTACGAGTAGTAATTTGAAAATAGTAATTCTTATTGACTATTTCGACGATAACATTGGGATCGGAATATAGCGAAAAGAAAGGGTGAACTGAATCGCGCGCTCAAAATGTGGGAAATAAAAAAATAAGAAAGAAAGAAAAGAAAATAAAGAAATGAGCTTTCCATTTGTCGGACCTCACCATTACAATAGCGTGGCTGCTTTCATGGGTTGGATAGCACTAACGTGTTATAGGAGTTCCCTCAATTGGGCCACTAATCCCAAATGTAACTTCTTTGTGGATTTTTGAGTATCGAGGCCCGATCCTTTGTTCAGTCGCCACTTAGGTTTCCTTGTCGTGACATCGCCGATGTAGCGACATCAATTTCACATCGCGACCTGCGACACTGCATGAGCATGGTTTGATCGTGCCGGTGTGCGACATCACGCACTATCTTTGTCGCGACATCTTCTCCGCGTCTTGGCGGGGTTTCAGTGTTCTCCTGCTGCGATGCAGCGGCGTGATATTTGTGAGCCTGTTTCGAAGTCATGCGGAGTCTTCAGCGATGTGTCGCCGGATGTCGCGACATCGATATCTCTTGTCGCGACATCATCTTAAACGTAGAGCTTCAAGCACGCTTGCTCATGTTGTCGCGACCTCGATATCTTGTCGCGACATCTCTTTCTCTTCGCATCATTGATGCGGTCGTTCTGATGTCGCGACCCCGATCTCATGTCGCGACATCGACTTAGTTCTCACGGGAGAAGAACGTACGGTTTAGCCCGATGTCGACGCGATCACCGTCGCGACGTAGCCAAACTTAAATCGCTGCGGAGTTTTCAACTTTCTTTAGATGTCGCGACTTGGCATTTGTTGTCGTGAAATCGCGCCAGTTCGCCTTTGGCGATCTTGTCGTGTATCTTTCCTTTGATTGCTCACATTTGTCGTGACATCTATCGCACATGGCGACATCACTTCGCCAGCTTCCACCAGTCTCGGCTGCCCGTTCTGTGAACATGTCGATATCGCTATCATTGAAATCTATATGATTCACCGCTTGCTTCAATCTGCCCATCCCACGATGTATCTCCTTTGATTGCTCTGTTGCCGTGACATCTATACTTGATCGCGACATCTTCGCAGCTCCCTGATCTTAGCGCTTTGTTTCACGATGTCGCGACATCGTTATCTTCATCGCGCGACCAAATGCTTGTTATCCGACTCGCTGACCAACATCGAAATTCCTTTAATTTCACGATGTTGCGAACCTCATGGCGGGCGTATGAAACTGGCGCATCAATGAATCAGCCAATTGTTTTAGTTTTTAACTCTTAAATTCATTTTATTCCACTTATTTACCAATTTTCTCTTGCATTTTTCTTCTTTCTTCCGTTTAACGCTAATAACGAGATGGGTGAGTTTGGCCATATTTACCTTGAAGTAATTGTCTCATTTGATATGAAAATTAAAGCAGAAAAATGGACTAAAAATAGATGACTTTTAAGCTCATCAAACTCCCCCAAACTTAAAGTTTTGCTTGTCCTGAAACAAAAGAAAAAAAAAGAAGAATTGTTTTGTCTCAAGCAAAAAATAATTTTTTGGGAGCATTTTACGTGATTTGCTCTGCGGTGGCATTCAATTTAATTCACGTGATACAAGGTATCTGGTACTACGTACATCTAGCTGGGTCCGAGTTCAAGTTGGTCTCTACTCTTTGTCTTTGTCTGCGGTAACATGTTGAAATTGTTTTGCAAACAATACTCATTGGATCACATTTGAATAATGAATTGTTTTCTTTCTCATTTCATCTTGAGTCATTTAACTCCCTAAAAGTTCTTCACAATTTTGATTGTTCCTTTCTTCAAATTCCATGAGCTTGTTTTCATATTGATCTCCACTAATGTAGATGATTTCGACCTTGAGAGATCAATCAGGTCTTTTGGGCTTTTATTGTTAGGCACAGGTAATGGGTAGGATGGAAGAATTTTGGAATCAAGATTACCACGAACCTTTTCTCTCCTCTTCTTGCCCTTCCTTCTTGTAGTTTCTATAATAAACTCCTAAACTTCATGTTTGGGATATCTCTTTGACTTCTTGATTCAGAACTGAATGCCCACTATTTCTAAGCGTAATTTCAATGAAATTTTCTTAGTTTGTCACCATTCAGGATAAATGCGATGTTTTTTAACTTTTAGGCTTTCTAACACTCTTAGCGAACTTTGGGTTAGTAACTCCCATACCGAGATAGCATTAGGGTACTAGGTGTTGAAACACCCCCAAGAACTTAATTGTTCGAGAGAGTTAGACCCGCAAGATAAAACTTATCCTTAAAAGCCTTCTTTTACATTTGCATTTCACTCCTTTGCCTTTTGTCTTTTCATTCCCTTTTGAGTTCCTCAAAAATATATACTTCCCCGAAACTGCATTTCTTTCTTCCTCTTTAATTTAAGGTAATCATGGGTTCTTTACTGAAGGATTGATGTCTTGGATGGTTGGGTTTCCATTGTCTATTTTGAAGAGGCCGACATTGGCTCAATTGGAACCTCTGCAATATATGCATCGACATATGAATAAAGGGATAAGCTAGAATGGCTCAAAAGCTGTCCCGAAATAGCGCATCATCTCTTGTCAGCTGTATCACCTAAGATTTCGCCTCAACCAATAATCTAACAAATTCTAGAATTTGGTTGAACAGTTGTGACTAACCATAGGGAGTACCTTGACTCATTTTTATTTATGAGTAGTTAAGTTAATTGATGACGGGTTCCCTTGACTTGCACATTCATACCACAAACTCAAAAATATGTTTTGTTCCTTACATTTGTATTACCTTCCTCTAATCTGGACTTATCGGTTAAATATAAGTAATTTTTGCACATAGTAACTGAGTGTGATATGCATTTTGTCCTTATTCTGCGGGTACCTCCATTTCATCTTACTCCTACTCTAAGCGCTTCATTCGATTAAGATAATGTCCTCTCGACAGTTTTTATTCTTAATTCTTCCTACCATGATTTCCTAATCATGCTACCCTGAACAACATAACATTGAACAATCAAATGCAAAAATAACACCTGACAAATTCAATTTAAATTTCTCATTTTATTTCTGATTCATTTCTGCATTTGTTGGATACGAGTAATGGATAAGGATGGAGATAGTTAAGCGAAAGGAGAAGGTCTATTTTTTCTTTTTGGAAAGTGCTTAAAAATATCGGGGGATCCGAGGTCCTAAAGTGTTGAATGGTGGGAATGAAGGGAATTTCATTTCCACTTCTTTCCCTTTCTCTTCTTGGTTTCCCTCTCAATCATTCTTCAACAATCTCATTGAAGTTAACTTTCTTGTTCAGTTCATCCACACTTTCTTCCCAGCCATTCATTGTGCTCTCCATTTCAGTCATGACTTCCAAGAATTTAGAAAGATTGTTGTTAATCAAATCTAAATTTTCCAGCCATTCCTTCTGCCTGTAGGCTTCAACCTCCCATTGCTTTTTGTCTCTATCGTTCAATTTGTTTTCTAGCTCCTCTGTAGAGATTTGTATTATAGTAACTTAGAGCCTTTATCACTCCCCAAGAATTTGGTGTCATGCTCTTTATCTCTTTTCTCCCCAACAATCTTTAGGAGTTGAGAATCTCGAATCAGCCTTGTTATAGAAAGCTTCGTGACACTCCGGTTGAGTTCCGAGTAACGGTCGTGATCTCTTTCATCATTTCTTTCTTGAACTCTTCTCCCTTCTTTGTATTTTTCCCATGTTCCTCTTTTATGTTCGAGTTCTTCTTTCCTTGTTGTTCTCTTCTTTGAATCTCACCTCATCTTCCCTTTCTTTTCTATTTAGCTCTTCCTCGAATTCTTGGTCTCTTCTCTTCAATTCTTTTCGTAAATACTGCAATTCTGCTTTGTAATTCAATCCTTTTCTCTTTCATCTATTCTCTTAACGGGCATGGGGCTTCCGATCTGTTGTTCTCTTGTGCTCCCTTTGAACTTTCTCCGGGTTAAGGGAGTTTACGTTACGCCGCAACGGGAGGAGAAGCGGCGGGATTAAGTCCTATTGGCTGTCTTCATCACGCCCTTCGGCCTCTATGAGCATGTAATCATTGTTGTCAGGTGAGTTCACTGGGTGCTCTGCTCCTTGATGAGTGGCCCTCTGGGTCTCCTTTTAAGTCCTTGGACTTGGGCTTCACTTGTTCTTTACCGGCACTCCTTTTCCCTACGGTTTCTTGGCCTTGCTAACTCACAGCCGGAAGGGAGTGGTGGCTTCTGAGGACTTCTTCTTGACTCCCGAGAATTCCTTCCTCGACCTTGACGCCGGCGTGATTGGTGGTCTTTGGGTGGGGAAAGCGGACCTCTTTGTTCCATGGCGATGCCTGCGATAGAGTTCTGTGATATCCCCATGTTGATCTTATTGCCCCTTGAGTATGGCATCTGTGATGCAACTTCTTGTTCTCTCCTTTGTCGTAAATGTTTTTGTTGGAACCAAAGAACGAGGCTGTGAAGTAAACCATACCTTCGCTTCCTCAGGTGAAACTACCCACACATTCGAGTTCTTAGCTTTCCTTCTCCTTGGTCTTGCCTTATCAGTGAGCTATCACGGAAATCTTTCTAAAATTCGGTTTTTCAAGAATTTTCTTGAATTTGGAGCCATGCTTGTGCATTGTCATCCATGAGCCTCGTTGATGGCCTTGGCGTATAGAGACCAGAGACTCCTCTAACATAAGCGGCTCCATCCTTCCTTCCTACCATATTGGAATAAACTCTCTCACCGAGTCTTTGTATGCCACCTGGCTTTTTGGTGTGCGCGGGGAACCTCCCATCCTCTGCCTTATCTATCTCCTTGAAAGTCACAGTTTTGAATCTCCTCTGCGTAGCAAAACCTTTGTTAGCATAGTACTTCTTCCAGGAATAAAGCTTCATCGGATATGAAATCTTCTACTTCTTCTTCTTCTCTCCTCTTTTCCCTTTCCCCTTTACGCTCTGTCTTGAGAAGTTGTGAACTCTGGTGTTTGATGGCATCTCTCCTGCTTTCTTCCAGAAGTGAATCTCATCTAGCTGTTCTCGTGGCAAGTTTCTTCTTCTTGATTGTTCGTGTTCCCTCATAATCTCGTCTAGGTTGGGACCGGGTGGGAATTTCAGCCGTGGAGCAAGAGGAAAGCACCCGGAAAGTTTGGAATGCTAGGGTTTTGAGGTTGAGATTCGGGGAGGAAGACGAGAATGGTTATGTGGGTTGGAGTGAATGAAATAGTTTCAAGCGATGCAATTCAATCAATGTTTGTCAAATTTAATTAATGCTTCACTTAAGAATTCATCGTGACTTCAATTCGCCACTTTTTATTTGAGGTCATTAAATTTAGGGCTTTTTGAGTGAGTGGATTGGCATGTCACTTTTATGTCGCGACATGTATCTCCTTCCTCATGCACTCACTAATTGTGCTTTCTTTCTGGTCACGACATCAATGTTTTGTGGGAGCCCAATGACTTTGTCACGACATAACCTTCTTTGTCGCGTGCTCTAATTCAATGATTCAAAAACTTTGAATTCTATCTTATTATTCCTAACTTGCGTTTAGACATCTCTTGAGCGTATTTTAAGCAAAAGATTTAACAATTAATTCAAATATATCTGAGTTAGTTCAGGGGAGAAAGTTACTCCCCACTTTTTCTCGTATCATGACTCTCGCAGGATTCTTTGAATTACTCTGCTAGTTGCCTTGCTATTCATGTCTTTAACCCGGATTGAAGATCAGCTACTTGATATTGAAAGTTTCTAATTAAACTACAATTTATTTCTAAAAATTAAATCTATCCTTCTAAGCTCATCGACTTTAATTATCGACAACTAAAAGAAAAATATTTGAAATTTAAGTCGAAATTTAAATCCTCATAGGTTACTCCATTTAGCTACTCGATTTGAGTCTTTAAACTGGACTTCTTTATTGTGGATTCTTGCCTTTTCCTCAGAGAACCGGTTGGAGTTCTCGCTCCTCTTACTATATTGAGATAATGCTTTAACCTTTGTCCATTGACCTTGAATTCTTCCCCATTATCAGTCTTCAGTGTTACTGCTCCAAATGTAGTACTTGATACCACTTGTGTATGGCCAGCTCGATTGGATTTTAATTTCTGAAACAACCGGTCTGGGAATTAAAGCGGCTTTGTTCCCACGATACGAACTCTTTCCTCGGGATTTTGATCATGCCATTTCTGTCTTGTCTTTGTATATTCTAGCATTATCAGGCTCCATTTCACCCGGTTCTTCCAATTGACAGTTGGAGCGATCTTTCTTACATGCGACCTTGAAATCGAGGATTTAACTTTTTAATGGCCCACATTGCCTTGTATTCTAATTCAAGAGGTAGATGACATGGTTTGCAAAAACAACTACGTATGGGGACATTCGATAGAAGTCTTGTATGCGGTCTGTGAGCGAAATTGTCATCAAGTTTGGAAGACCAATCCTTCTGTGAGCTCACGATCTTTTCAAGTATTCTTTTGATCTCTGTTGGAAATTTACCTTGTCCATTAGTGCAGGGATGATAGGCTAAGCTCATTTACATGCTTGATCCCATACCTTCCATGAGTTTTGCAAATGTCTTGTTTGCAAATGGGTTTCCCAAATCTCTAATGTGATTTTGGGGGGTTCCAAACTTTCAAAAATATTCTTTTGCAAGAAACTCACAGCGTATTAGCATCATTCCTTAGACGGGCTCTTGCTTCCCTGGGTTTGGAGACGTAATCTACGCTAGCCTGGTATGTATGATTTCAAATGATGGTGGAAAAGGTCTAATAAATCTATTCCCCCAAACGTAAAAATTTGTATCACCATAACTTTTAGGGGCATTTCATTCTGCTGCGATATTTCCAATCCTTTGGCATCGATCACACAATTTCACCCTACGCCTGATCTCACGAAGATAGTGGGCTAATAAAACCTTTGATTGGAGTATCTTGTGGTGTTCTTTCCTTGGAAAATGATCCTCCATATGGTGATGCATGGCATTCATTTAAAATGTTGCCTTGTTCACCTTCGGCGCATCTTCTTATTATCATGTCGGCACCTCTCTTGAATAATAGTGGGTCATCCCAGAATATAATATCTGTCGGTTCGAGTTTCCTCTTACATTTGGTATTGAGTTAGAAGGCATTACTCCTGGCTTGGATAATTCACAATATCGACATACCATGGAAGTTGGAAGGAAAACCTTGAATAATTGCTCGTCACAGGAAGTTCTGCATTAGCGCACATTTTTCTTCTTAAATCACTTTGCTTCTTTCTACTCTTGAAGCAAGTGGTCGACTATCACATTGTCACATCCTTTTTGTCCTTTATTTCCAAATCAAACTCTTACCTTAATGGCCTTACCTTATCAATCTTGGCTTAGCCTTTTTCGACATCAATTGCCGATTCTTTGCATGATCGGTGTAGATACCACATGGGATCCACAAAATGTATTGTCTAAATTTTCCACAAGCAAATACTATGGCTAGCATCTCCTTTCAGTTGTTGAAAGTAGTTTCTCTTGTGCTTCATTGAAGGTCTTACTAGCATAGTATATGGCCACAATACTTTCTCTTTTCTTTGCCCAACCTACGGCTCCCATAGCAAAATCACGGCATCACACATTGTAAATCACGTTTACGATACAGTGCGGCGTTTATAGGTGCACTGTACGTCGATCTTGATTTCATGAAAGCATCTGGCGAGGAGTCATCGAAAGTGAACCTTGTATCTTTTTCCGGGTAATGCGCATGGTGGTGCATTTATTTTTTGAAAAGTCTTTGATGAATCTCTTGTAAAATCGGCATGCCCCGAAGAAACTTCTTCTCGCTTTTCTTGTGGTAAGTGGTGCAAGAGTCTTGTAATGGATACTTTAGGCCCGATCAACTTCTAGTCCGGTAGCGAAATTTTATGCCAGAACAATACATACATTACCATAAAATGTTTTTCCCAATTGATTATTGTTTGTCTTAGCATCTTTGAAATCTGTTTCAGATTATTTTAAGCAGTGATGTTGGATCCATACGGTAAAATCATCCATGAAAATTTCATCACTTAACTCAGCAAATCGAGAATATAGACATCATGCACTCTCGGAATGTATTTGGGCATTACATAACCGAAGCGGCATCCTTACGAAGGCAAAGGTACCATAAGGGCATGTGAGCGTGGTCTTCTCTTGATCCTGCAGTCTTGATAGCAATCACGATTATATCCACGAGTATCCATCCGAGAAAAAAAAAAGTATAGAGGGTGTCTTGCTAACCTATCCAGCATCACGATCGATGAAGCGAAGGAAAATGAAGAAATTAACTACGGTTCTTGTATTCGATTTCTGTAATCAATACATACCCTCCCATCCACCATCCTTTGTTCTTGTTAAGAAATCAATTCATTTTTTCATTTACGATCACGATAAACCCCCTTTCTTTGGAACCACATGAGCTGGGCTCACCCAGGGTATGCGAGATAGCATAGATAAAACCAGCATTTAACAATTTGAGCACCTCCTTCCTGACTACTTCCTTCATCACTGGATTCAGCCTCCTCTGGTGTTCTACAGATGGTTTTGAAGTCTCTTCTAGCAGAATCTTATGCATGCAAATTGATGGACTGATACCCTTCAGTTCTTCAATGGACCAAGCTAGCGATTCCTTATGCTTCCTTAATATTTCTAGCAATCTTTGTTCCTCATTCTCACTTAATCTGGCTGAAATGATCACTGGTTTTTTCTTTGGTAATTCTAAGTAGGCATACTTTAAATGACATGGCAACTCTTTCAAAACTAGACCTTCTGTACTGGTCTCTTGATGAATTTCCTCTTTTTCACTATCTTCCCATTATCTTTTCTATTTTGCTTCCAAGCTCAACACAGTTTCTATAGCATGAAAACTGCTGCATGGAATTCAGAATGAAGCGTCTTGATATCTTACAGGAATTCATCTCTTTTTCATTGATAAAGCTGGGTGTTACAATCATTGTTAACATCGGGGTTGGGAATAGGAACAAAATCGACTACATTGTAGCCTTCCTTTCACTTGCATCTGCTATTTTGCATACTTTTAATCCAAGTTAAGCAAAGCCAGCTTCTTCTCGACCCTTAAGATGAGAGAACTCGCTTTTGCATGTCAATCAAGGTCTTTCAGGTAATTTAGGAATGGTCTTCACAATAGTAGGGGGTACTGAATCTTCTTCCATGTCGGAATGATGAAGTCACGGGAATACAAACACTTCCCACTTGATGACCAACACATCTTCAGCCAGCCCCTTCGGGTTTCACCATCGTCATCTGCCCATTTGAAGAGTAGCCGAGTTGTGGGATTAAGCTCCCGAGCTTAATTTCTTAGCGAATGAAAGAGGTATCAGATTAATCACCCGGCTGCGAGTCACGAGAGCTTCTTGGAATTCCATTCCTCCAACAATACGAAATTGTGAAACTTCACGAGTCCTTCGTCTTCTTTGGTAGTTCTTTTTCGATTCTTGCTGCGAGTAGGTGAGATTCCACTATTCGCCTTCTCTTATTTTTTCTTTTCTTGCTCGGTATGTCGCCCGGAAATTTTGCATAAAGTGGCATCTGAGGTCACCACTTCGATAAAGGCATGCGATCTCCGATACGGAAAGTTTTCAAGAACCTTGCAAGCGCTCCTCCATCTTTGATTTATGGAGTCTTTGTGGAAATGGGATTTGCCAGACTTTGTTCCTTGGATGTTAACAACACTCCTTCTTTGTCATTCTCCCGGTGTCTCTTCCCTTTACGGTCTTGCTACTTGTTGTTCTTTGTCACCTTTTTCTTTCCTCTCTTTAACTCCTTCCTCCTCATTCTGACCATGCAGTCTTTTAGGTTCTTCCTTGTGTCACTTGGAAAGTATCTTTCCTCGACTTTGCGGGGTTAGGGCGGTACTTGCTTGTGTCTCCGGTTCTTGAGGGATCGTGGTAGTGCGAAAAATTTGAGGAGTGGTAGCAGTTGCTTCAATTCTCGAACTTTTGTTCATGGAGGGTTCAGCGGCTTTATTATCCCAGTAAAGCTGGCCATCTGTTCCTCAGATAGGGCTCTCCTCGACCACGATATTAGTTTAAATGCTCCATTCCTTTGCTTCTTCGCTGGCTGTTTGAGACCTTGGTGTTTCTTGATACCCTTGTTGAGGTTTTGTCCTGCCTTTGGCCTTGAGAAGCCCTCCACCATACGAGTTCTCATGGTTCTGAGTCTTTGGGTGATAATGTGTGCTGGAGGTTAAGTTGGAGTTTGAAATGGTAAACTCTTAGCGAGCCAAATAATTAACCTCTTGACATCATAAGTCCTTGATTACTCTTTGACACTCCTTCATTGCTCCTTTCCAATTGCTCCTATTTCATGAAGCGGTGTGTCTTTCTTTCTTTGCTTGTCTAACTTTTGTGCATAATGGCGTAACTTAGCCTCCATAGGCTGCATCATATTGCTCGACTCCATGTCCACTCCTCTGCTTGTTTCCTCTTGAAAGCTGGAAGGAGTTTTTCATGTTACATTCTTGGATCTTCCACGTGAGCTCTTTTGCCTCTTTGCTTTTCGTTTGAATGCTCCTGACATGACTTATCGATGATCACTTTTGATATATCATTCATGGCATGATATACAATGTGTAAGTCTTCGAGATCTATCCACGTGCATTGGACATCTTCTCATTATTAGTTTGAATCTTTCCCCGAGCTACATCTGGGCTTTCATCTTCCCCTGTTTGGAATCAAATGATTTCCCTCCTTCTTTACGTGGTGAGGAGTACAGGGGAAAGATCTACCTAATTAGGCCTCTCTACTAAATTTCCTCCCCAGTATCAACGAGAACCATATGGTAAGATTCATGCCATGCTATTCTTGTATCTCTTAGAGAGAATGGGAATAGATGCGGTTTATGACGGCCTCCACCCGGTATTCGACAACGATTATTGGCCATCACGAGGGTCTTCCAGGTGCTTTCGTTTGGATCTTTAGTGGGATGACTGATGCTTGAAATCTTCTTCGGACCATTGTAATCGATCTTGGCTTTAATTCGAAATTATTAGCATCTACGTAAATTTGTCACGATGTTGATATTCTTCTGTATAATTGGTCTCAAGAAATCCTCCATTGTCGGTGGCGGAGGTCTTCTAGCTTCTTCTATATGTATTTCAAAGCCTGATCCACCTTTCATACGCCATGGTTGGAGTTTTACGCCTTCTTGGTCTTTCTCGAAGCACGAGCGTCCTTTCTATTCAGTGTCGAATTTGGAATCGGATCGATGTACATTTCCTATGCATTAAGTTTTACCGAGAAAGCAAAACATACTCCCATTAATAGGATTAGTCAAATCGCAAAATATATTCCAGCCATGGGTTGTTAAAGGTCGGTGGCTAGTGCTTTATGGCTTATTGTTTGTTCTTTCTTTTAAAAATGTCCAAATTAGTATTTCTTTCTTTCATGCGAATATTGATTATAAAATTCTTTGATCCTGACAACGGCTCCAAAAACTTGTTGACCCGGACGAAAAGACATATACAAATTTATGACCTTTGTGCAAGGACTATGGTGCAATCCGACAACGGCGCGAACTTGTTGTAGAACGAAACACAAATACAAATTTATGACACTATTACGAAGGACTATGGTCTAATCCACAAACAACGGCGCCAAACTTGTTGACATTATACTATATAAAATCACCGATCTCTTAGAGTAAATCATTTTCAAGTTTGGTTTCAGTGCGATGCACTTGATGCCACACGGTCGACAAGTAATAAAATGGATTTAAGTCGGATATCGATCCCCACAGAGATCTCGAGAATTTTAAATCAACTACCACGACTACTCAATTTTCATACTATTTGGACCACAAAATGATGTGGATCCGACGTGAGTCTTTGGAAAAAATTAAAAGAAAAGCGAAGCAAAGGAAAATAAGCGAACTAACCCATAATGAAAGAATAAGAATAAAATAATGTTCCTAATAAAAGAAATGAATCTTGAATAGTTATCCTCGAAGACATTAATAGAAAGCAGTTATAGGGAACCTCGATTCCTGTAGATTACTCGATAAAATTTCTTGATTATCTCAGTTTCAAAATGTCAAGGCGTTGTAGTGGTGGATCTCTCCACTCCCACGTTTGATACTCCCAATATCGGCCCGATTCTCTCGAATCTGGGGAATTAGATAACTACTTTATTAATAGGGACTTCCTGGTCTGGATATTTTCTTTTGCAATACTTCATACCCGTTATGGGCATAAACCTTAACTCCCAAGTTATTGGTCAAGCAAGGATATACAACTTCCAGATTGCTCCTCCTCTAAATTAGAATAGATCAACCTTTCCTTGATTAGATCACGGCTAACACGGGATTGGCCTCACTATACGAATTGAGGTGAACTCTTTGCTTGTTTAAATTAGATAACTCCTTCGACTCGTTCTTGACTTCAAGTGAGACGAGGATTTATCTAAGTGAACTTCTGGCTCGAAAGATCCTAATAGCGGGTTAGTATACCTTGAAAAAGTAGCCACATTACTCTCGGGAATGTCTTCCACTGTATGTCCTTCGGAGGACCTCCTTGAAATGAGCAATGACACACAATTCTTAACGGGTATAAATGATATTCGAGATCCAGACAATAAACCCAAAACCCGAAGTAAATTCATTAGCGAAATTAACAAGGCTGCGCTGGAAAGCATTCACGGGAAAAGGTAAATTACATTATAACGTTCACTTAATGGAAGGCTGGATTCATCGATTGTAATTACGATACAACATTCCTCTGATCATAAGAATACTGCAATTTGAAACTGAAACAATCGAATTCCAGAAATTTGTCTGAACTTCAAACATTCAGTTAGTAATTTGAAAATAAATCAAATTACGCATTAAACCATTTCAACGATAACATCGGATCGGAAAATACCGAAAAGAAAAGATGAGAACGAGAATGCACTTACAAAATGGCGGAAATAAAAAATAAGCAAAGAAGAAAGAAAGAAAGAAAATAAAGAAAGTAAGGCTTCGGCTATCGGACCTCTAAATGCAGCGCGCAGTTGCTTTCATGAGTTGGATAGCTGCGTATTTATAGGGTTCTCGATTGGGCCACTAATCCGTGTAACTACTTGTGGATTTTTTGAGTATCGAGGCCCGAGTCGCTGTTGGTCGCCGCCGAGTTTCCTTGTCATTGACATCGCCGATGTCGCGACATCAATTTCGCGTCGCGACCTCGACACTCTATGTAACCTTGATTTGGTCATTCTTGATGTCGCGTATCACTATCTTGTCGCGACATCTTCTCCGCGTCTTGGCGGGTTTCAATTGTTCTCTCTGATGTCGGCGTCGATGTATGCGCGACCTCATTTCGAGTCATCTGCGATCCAAGCGTGTGTCTTCGGATGTCGCGACATCAATCTCTTATCGCGACATCATCTTAAGAAGCCGTAGGCTTCAGCGCTTGCTCATGTTGTCGCGACCTCAATATCTTGTGGCGACATCTCTTTCTCTTTCTGCATCATTGATCGCGGTCGTTCACCGATGTCACGTTGATCTCATGTCAGCGACATCGACAATTATCTGGGGCTTTCAAGCTAGTTTGCTTACGATGTCGCGACCTCGATCCGCGTCGCGACATCAACTTAAGTCACATTTGCGGTTTTCGCTTTCCTTGGTGCCATGACTTGAGTTGTCGTGAAATCATATGATGATTCTGCTTACTTGATCTTGTCGCGACATCTATCGCAGCCGGCAATAGCTCATGTCACAAGTCTCAGGCGCATTTCACGATGTCGCGACATGTCGATATCTTATCCAGCGACGATAGCTTGTTATCCGTTTCGCGACCCGGCGTAAATTCGCGATTTCACGATGTTGCTACCTCATGGCGGCGTGTAAACCCAGCGCATCGATAGTCAGCCCGATTGTTTTGGTTCTGCTGCGCCATTTAGTTGCACTTTTATTCCACTTATTTACGCATTTTCCTCTTTGCATTTTTCTTCTTTCTTCCATTTTACGCTAATAACGGATGGGTGAGTTTCTTCATATTTCTGCAAAGTAATTGTCTCATTTGATATGAAAATTAAGCAGAAAAATGGACTAAAAATAGATGACTTTTAAGCTCATCAGAATGCCACCATTGAAGGAGTGGAGAGGAAAGATGTTCAGGGAGTGTCTCAAGTCTGCAATGACAAAGCTAGATGGGTACAGGGATCAGTGGGATGATGATTATTGGGATGATAATTGCATCATAGGTTTATTCCATACTCACTGATTTATATCTATCTATTGTTTGGCACTAATATGGTTTTCTGGATTTTCTTACCTAGATTCGAGTTGGTATGAACCTCTTGGCATTTTATTTATTTCTTAGTCGTGAGGGAAAAAGCCCGATGCAGTACTTCCTAAACGAGTTTTAGTTGCTAGCTAATCTAGGTGCTAAAAAGTTTTCAACGCCTTTTTGACGAAGGGACAACCACAGTGAATGGATGAGTTAGGGTTCTTTGAAGATGTATCCTAGTCATCGGTTCTATCAGCCAAAATAAGTAGGAATCTTTGCACTTCACTTGCATCTTGTTAATTCAAGATTTCTAGTTTTATGTATTTATCGTGTTGGTGTACTATAATTGGCATTAAACGGTGATATGGGCTGTTGTCCATATAAAATTTGGAAGTGCACAAATTTCATGAATTTTCTGTTCTACTATAATTTCCTTGGGGCTGAAGTTTGTTGCTTTTCAACAATTTCTTCAAATATCACCACGAGTAAGTCACGGGATGCATAGAAATAGAATAAATTATGAGTTCAGTGTTTAGTCACATTGCGAAACAAAGTGCGATTATGTGATAAGTAATAACTAGCATTACCTTATAATTTTATACCATATAGTTAAACTGTGCATTAACTAAAGAAGTTATTAGCATCTCGACATACTTCTACTTGAGCTTCGATCAATCCCTATAGTTGAGCAATTAATTAGTTTGATTGGCTCGCTAAGACCATGTATACTTAGATCTATGATCAAACTCTTACTACTATGAACATTCAAAAGGATCTTACAATTCAATTTTTAAGAGTTACAAGAAGTATATGTTAAACTTATTTTTAAGGATTTCTAGGTATGTGCTTGATTAAACGGAGACCCGAAACATTACAGGATCTTAAGATTTCATGATATTCACATTTATGCAAAATAAGAATTTTTTGTAACTAACCTGGATCCATAATGACAACGAGTCTTCAAGCAAAATATTATCTATTTCTATCCCTTTACCCTTCTTTTCCTTCTCTGGCTTTCAGTTTGTGATGGTGAAATTTTCTCGAGAGAGCCTTTTATGGGCAGGGAGAGGACCCTTATTAAATGGATTAATTTAAAATTCAAAATTTCAAATCCTTTATCGCTTCCATCAAGCGGTGCCACCTTAAACCAATGAATTAAGTGATTTATAATATTAAATCTAATATTATCACATGAGTCAACTAAGAATAATTGAAAACATTCTTACATTCTCCCACTTGACTCATGTGATGTCGCGTACTTTCATTCATTCATTGACATCATCATAAAATCATAATTAAGAATAGAACTATGAGAGTCATGGGTTATGCGTCATTACTCGACATAGTTCCTTCCGTACCTTATATTAATTCTGCTTCTTTACTGACCATTATTCGTAAGTGGGAATCTATTTAGAGTCCAGAAATGTTATTATCTCCATTCAAAGTAGTCCTGTTGCAATCATCATCAAAATTATGTATACACATAAGGTATAAGCAGGAAAAATTCATAAGCTTGTACTTTAATGAGCTCAAGTGTCAATATACATTATCTTTAGATAGATGCATAAATAATTAGACATAGAGGCCCATTCTTTCCAACATGACATTAAATGTTTTGGCGGTAACCCTTTTGTCAAAGGATCGTGAATCAAGATTGGTGCTTGATATGTTCTAATGACACTCTTTGTTCACGAACCTCTTCTTTAGCAATGAATTTCAATTCCATATGCTTAGCACCTTTGGAATACTTATCATTCTGCCCATTCTTTGCCCAGGGTATCTGGTAAATTTTAAGCGGTTTGGCTATCATCGACAATCCCAATTTTGAAATAAAGTTCCACGGCCATTTAGCGAACGACCACGGCTCAGCGAGAAACCCTGAGTCGGCTTCCATGGTAGATGTAGCAATCAACCGGCGCTTTACACTCTTCGAAGATGGCCCCTCCATTTAAAATCTGAGATAGCCTAAGTGGACTTTAGATTATGTCTACATGACCGCGCAGACCTGTCGAGTCACGAATATCAGTGCAGAAGATGATCGGATCTCTTATAAGTAAGCATGTATTGGCATTCCTTCTGAAATATCTTAGAACCTTCTTTGCAGCTTTCCAATGATCTAACCCAGGATTACTCTGGTATCTTCCCAACATTCCCCCTTTATAAGCTTATATGCGGTCTTAGCACAAATCTGAGCGCCCATTAGACTCCCAACAATAGATGCATGATTTCTCGTTTGTTTCACATTCAAATCGTGCATGGACATTGCATGAGGTAAATTTGTGGCGCCCCCGACAGGGGTGTCAGTTGACTACCGTCGACCGCGAAATCTAAGTCTCATGTCTGAACCCATACATGTGCAAAAATGGCCACTTGGGCCTACACAGCATACTCATAAAATGTATATTTTATACAAAAATGATTTAATTACAATTTGTTTATAATTTATACCAAAATGGGTCTCTTGCCCAAAAATTTAGACAATACAAGATAAGGCCATCTTGGCACAATTCTTAGCCTCCCCAAGGTCCGGATCGTCCCACACACATCCCCGAAGTACGTCTTCGATTTTTGAAATATATTCCCAGGCAGGTGAGCAATGCCCGATGGTGGAATTTCGGAGCTTAAGGTTTTTCCCTTACCTAAGTGCGATGCAATGGCTATGAACATTCAACACATGCTAATATATCACTCATGCATATAATAACATAATTAATTCCATAAATCATGTTTGAATTTACAACAATAACATAAGATTAAGCTCACATGGGCTAAAGGCCACAATCAAACGGAGTTCGATCTTGGGCGCCCGTAAAATCCTGTCAATATGTTGTTACTCATGAAAGCAATAACCTGACATCACACGATCACGCAGGCGGTCAGGTGAACTGTCCAAAGCCATTCTAGGGATTTCTTCGCCGGTCCAGTCTTTTGGAGCAGAAACCCACAAACCATCTAGGCTCGATAAAATCCCCGTCCATTACATAACCCTTAAAAGCGAAAAAAAAAAAGAAGTAAAACAAGTAGGAGAAAAACCCTGCCTTTTAGGAGTTTGTCGAAACTCCTGACTGACCTGGCAGTAGTCCTTAGTGGGAGCAGCTTAGCCTCTTATAAATCGAGACTCGGTCGCGATCGTCGGGAATTTTAGAGAGAAGGTGGAGCCTCTCTCTCTAAAACCCTCTCTTTCTCTAACTCTCTCCGTTTTCTCTCTCTCTCTTTCTTCCTTCCCTCCCAAACCAGGTTGGAAGACTTGGTCAAGAGGACTTGTCCTCTCATCGCCATGTGTCCATTTCTCATTGGACACCTTAGATTACCCTATCCACTTATCCATCTAACTTAGGATTTTCCTCCAATGGCATGGTGCCATGTGTCACATAGGCCGCCAGGCTCGATGTTTGACTCTCCCATAGCTTGACCGTGGCGCCTGTTGGGCCACTCATAGCGTGCCGAAGTGTCGCTCCTGCGTGCCTCGGCGTGAAATCGGCGTACCGGAATTGAAGCTAAATTCGGCGGTAGTAGCGGCTAGATTCGGCGAGGCGATTCGGCGGTGAAGTCAGTTTCGTCATCAAAGATCTAAAGAAAATTACGGATTTTGACGGTGTGTTATAGTAGGATCGGATTCTGGGATATCATGACTGTTTATGGATGACAGCGGATAATGTGATCTCATGATATTCTCTCAGGACAACTCAGATGTGATAAACCGGAGCCATCCATTCGATCATCGTCTTTGTTATCTTCAACAGTTGTGAAGAAACATTGTTTCGTGTGAGATGAATCGTTAGTTGCTAGTAAAGATATCATCAGCATATAGAATCTTAAAAAATATAAACTTACTCCCCTTGACTTTGAGATATATACATCGATGGCGGTGTTTCTTTAAACCCAAAAGAAACAATAGTATCATTGAACTTAAGATACCATTGTCGGGAAGCTTGTTTAAGTCCATATATTGATCTTTTCAGTTTACACACCATATGTTCCTTTCCTTTTTCTATAAAACCCATTGGTTGATCCATATAAACTTCTTCATTTAGATTTCCATGTAAAAAGGCAGTTTTCACATCCATTTGATGTAACTCTAAATCGTAATGAGCTACTAAAGTCATGATGATTCTAAATGAATCTTTTAGAAGACGGTGAAAAGATATCCGCTATAGTTAACGCCATCTTTACGTTAAACCCTTTGTAGCTAATGTATGCTTACGTTCTAAATTACCCGCAGGAGTCACGGTTTCCAGTCTTAAAGACCCATTTGCAACCAACCTTTCGATGACCTTCTAGTAATTCAACAAGATCCCAGACTTCATTCTGTACCCATTTATCAGAATTAACATCATTCATGGCTTGTGAAAATGTCACTAGGTCATTTTCAATTCCTAAGTCACTTTCTGATTCGTGTAGGTATACCACGTAATCATTAAGAATAGCTGATCTCCTTTCTCTTTGAGATCTCCTTAATGCTATTGGTTGTGATTCATACCTCGGGTTCATTAATGCAATTTGCATTATAATTAATGGGATCATTAATTTGTCCTTCATATTGTTCATCAGGGTTATTAATCGGTTCAATAACTTGAGGAACAATTGGAGGAAGAATAGCTTGATTAGGGATACAAGTTAAAGGAATCTGTACCCTCATTTCTTTAATATCCAGCACCGGGTTGTTTATTCTCCCCTTCTTTATCATTCTCGATGAATATACTTCCCAGATTCTATAATTCTTGTAATGGTTAGAGGCAATAAAATCTAAACCCTTTCAACTTTTACGGATAACCAATGAAATAACCGCGGTGTTCTTGCATCCAGTTTCTTTTCGTGTGGATTATAATATCTAATTTCTAAGGCGACCCCGAACATGTAGGTGCCTTATTTAGGATTTTCCTTCACAGTCCATAGTTAGGTGTTTTTGAGGCTGCCACTAGGAACCACTATTTTGCAAATACATGTGATCTTTAGAGCATAAGTCCTGATGAAATAGGTAAAGATGTACCACCATACTCTAACCATATCTAACAAGGTTCTATTACACCTTTTTGATACACCATTTTGTCGTGGTGTATCTGGCATTGTGTAATGTGCACATATACCACGCTTTTAAGAGAATCCCCAGCAAAATGGACCGGGGTGTTATCATGCCCGTCATAACTTCGCAATATTTCACACCTGTCGGATCTTACAATTTTCACATTTTATCGATTGCCTTTGCTTCATTAATGAAAATTTCTAAGAGCACCTGCTGAGATTTTTCATGTAGCAAATAAACAACCATAACGTGAAAAATCATCGATAAAAGTGATAAAAATATTTTCCTTTATTAAAAGAACTAACATCAAAGGTCCACATATATCGGTGTGTATTATTTGGTTTGTGTGCTTCTTGTGGCTCCCTTTATTTGTGTGTTTTGTTTGTTTACCTTTAATACAATCCCACACATACATGAATCAGTAAAATCGAGTTTGGAAAGTTTCATTCTTTACTAATCTTTCCATTAGTTCTTTGAAATATATGTCCCAAACGTTTATGCCATAAGTAAGTGATGTTCATTAGCCAACCACGTTTAGTACCAACATTATGATGCGGGGTCATAAGAGTTTGACATAGATTGTCGAGTTACTTTATATAATCCATCACATAATGTACCACCACCCGATCACTACATGTGTTTTGTCTGTGAAACAACCCTTTACCAAATTTAAATACATATCGGCTTTATCAAGTTTGGAAAGTGAAACTAAATTTTCTAGATATACTAGGTACATAAAGGTCTCCAATAAGTCAAATGATGTCCCACTTTGTGAGAATAAGACGGTAAGTCGACTTCCTTGGAGCTTTCATTTGATTACCCATTAGGACAAATTTCTCATTTGGTCTTGGTTTGGATTAAGAAAAGGAATCCTGCATTATATTCAAACATGGGTTGTACATCCAGAATCAAGCCACGAGTGTTATTATTAGGAACTTCAGCCAAATATGATTCGAAACATACATAAGCATTATGTTTACCTTTCTTTTCGAACCAAGCCTTACATTTGGGACAATCCTTTTGGAAATGCCCAGTCTTCTTACAAAAGTGGCATCTATCAACTTTAGGCCCCTTCTTATGAATCTTAAAAGCAGGCTCTTCGAACTTTGGTGGCCCTTTTCCTTTATTTTCATGTTTCCTTTTCTTTCCAGCTCCCTGATTGGTTACATAATTAATAGAGTGAATTCCTTGGTTTTTAAGTCTGGTCTCTTCCTGAACTAACATACTATACGGTTCATACACATTCCTGTCCCTTCATGTTATTATAGTTCATTTGGAAGGCCACACTCACTTGGTAAGGGTTAGTAAAATGTACAAGAAACTTTCCATCCACCTCCCATTTCCTAATGACTTAAGCCTTGGCGACAAATTAGTCATCTCAATTACATGTTCATGCATAGTACAAGAACCATCAAATTTCATGATGATTAAAGTACTCATTATCGATCAATGAGGAAACATCGGTATTTAGGAGCGCTCTTCCACAAACTTTAACATTTCTTTAGCATTATTAGTTTTAGGGAGAGCTGTCTTAATGTTGTTTGCTATGCTCATTCGCATGTACATCAAATTCAATATGTTTGACCTTTCCCAGGTTTTATAATGATTCTTTTCTTGATGGTGCTCAAACGTGTATCTAAGGCACCCCAGCTAGTGCGATACAGATCCATTTACCCCCGAGTAGAAATGGATTTGTTCACTCCGTTCAGAAAAATTAAGACCATTAAAGCCCGGAACATGCGAGAAATGCAGTGCACGGGCATTATTCTTTACCAAGAAATATCATAACATTAATGTTTGGATCTTGATATTGCTGTGCTTAATAGACTAAGCTATATCGTAAATATAATAATCATATATTTGATGTTCACCTTTGGAAGCGATCCATCCATATACTACATACAACATAATGATGCTAAGAAATTTAGCAATTTTGATAAGAAGATAATGCGGTAGTTAGATGTATCTACTATCTTTGGATATATAAACCTGACACCAACTCTTTACATTTGCATTCATATTACCAACATTCATGTTCATAGTTATTAGAACAAACAATCAAACTTTGGGTGATCCTTAGCCCCATTCTAACAATGAATCACAATCATTCACAAAATTATTCATATCCTCATTTTATAGCATCCATTATGAGAACAATTGTCATTTTCTTAAATAAATAAACATCATAAATAAATAAACAAACATTCAAATTGAAAATTATAACACTTATGCAGGTAGGCCACTTTGGTGACTAACCAACCCAGGATCTGATTTCAATTTATTTATTTATATGTATTAAAAAAAAAATTTCCTTTAAATGTTTCACATAAAAGGTTATATACATAAATATTGCATAAAATGATATAACATGTATTGTAGCAATGGTTGTAAGCAAGTATAATTCAGGAGAGATGCCATTGGTCATGGGTTTCAAATCCTTTTGTTAAAAATTTTGTTTTTGATAAACAAGTCGAGATCTCTTGCTTCCATTGAAGTACGGATTATTCATAACAAAATTTGGATAAAACCAAATTGGGATATAACAAAATTCGTATAAAGGATAATATCACCTTTTGGAAGGATAATTATTAATAATTAACCGGATAGTTATTCAAAATGAAAACGCCGAAGATAATTATAATAAAAAAATCTATAAAACACTATAATTATACCATACGGATTCAACGTTTACAGTAGAGTAATCCTTTTTTTTTTTTTTTAAAGATAATCTTCATCAAACACTATAATTTAATTTCAACAAAAAAATAGATAATCTCCATAAAACATAATTTGAATTTCAATAAATTCAAAATTTAAACAAAGGGAAAGGAGATCGGCTTTTAAAGGAATAATAATTATAAATCATAAAAATAATATTTTGAAAAACAAATAAACCACATAAAGCATTATCTATTAAACTTAGTAAAATCATGAATCCCTAAACCTTAGAACACGTGCCATATGTCAAACTTATTTTAGGATTTCTAGGTTTGTGTAGCAGTTAAGAACCCCGAAACATTCACGGGATCTTAAAATTTCATGATATTCACATTTATGATATTCACATTTATGCAAAATAAGAATTTGTTGTAACTAACCTGGATCCATAATGACAACGAGTCTTCAAGCAAAATATTATCTATTTCTATCCCTTTACCCTTCTTTTCCTTCTCTGGCTTTCAGTTCGTGATTGTGAAATTTTCTCAAGAAGAGACTTTTATGGGCAGGGAGAGGACCCTTATTAAATGGTTAATTAAAATTCAAAATTTTAAATCCTTTGCACTTCCATCAAGCGGTGCCGCTAAACCCGATGAATTAGAGTGATTTATAATATTAAATCTAATATTATCACATGAGTCAACTAAGAATAATTGAAACATTCTTACGGTATATCCCGGAAATAAAACGGGTTTCCCAGAGATTAAAGACACTTGTGGACAATGAGAGAATCAAAATTTTCCTCAATTAAAGGCCATCAAAAGTCTCACGTAAACCCACGATACTTCCGTTTGTAACTACATCCATCAAGATTGGTGTTGCTCGTTTTGAAATACTCCCCTTTGATCTTCTTCATATCAATTTCAGCCACAGATCCACGATCGCTCGTCGGTGAATCCATATCATGCCGCGCCCAGCCCAGTGGAAGCTGTGACCTGATAATTGATCATGCGGTAGAAATATAAGGCTCATGAGGAAACATATATTAAAATAGTAATGAAAGAAATACTAACTTTCATGGAAGAAGAAAGTCTTCCATTGGAATATTTTTAAGTTTGAGACCTCCTTGGACATCGATGGCATGCATTAAAGCAACTTGATAAAAGTTTAGTTGCTTATGTACACATGGTGCTCACAAATGGCAAAAAGTGCAATAATCTTATTTGTGTTTTATTTGCTAAGAGAAAACGAGGGAAGAGAAGGAAAATTTTTTAGCCTAACAACAACTTGGATTTCCATTTTGAACGATATATAAAGGTAAAGTCAGTTATTCTTGTTCCTAACGATCTTCCATCACCTCGACAAAATGTTTCTCTGGGAATCTATGCAAATCACTTGCTCATAACATAAAGCTCAAATCACCATTTCATTTCTTTGTTAATGGCACAATAGAAATTTTATATTAGTTGATTTTAGTTTTAAAGAAAAAAGGAAAAAAAAAAAGAAAAGGAAATAAATACCACCCTCACGATTTCATGCATAGAAAGTCAAGCACGATCAATGGCAACTTTGTAGCGTTGTAGCACCAAAGTTGCTAAGTTGAAAAATTCCTTGTTGCCCGATATCCACCCCTGACATCATCATTATCAAATTGTACTTTTCAATGGCTTCATGTAGCAGCTTGCACAGATTTTCAATATTCAAGTCGAATCCTGGAGTATTGCTGCTAATGAGCTCACTAGGCTCACTAAGAATTTGTGCATCACCCAGGTACAAGTCAATCTAGAATGCGAAATTGTATAATGCTAGAAAAATACTATAACATTAGCATACGTATTAATTATACCGATCCATATTTGTATGTCTATTCTATGCTTTGTCAACACTCATAGTTTTAAAACACATCTACTCTAGGAGTCTTCAACATATATAGTGTTTAAGAAAGTAGATATATAGTATGATCACCTAACACCTTGACAGACACAATTTCCTTGTTATATATGTTCTGAGTATGTGAGAGTTATATGAATAAGCTACTCCACGTAGAAGTGGACCATGCGAAGTGTAGAGAGCCAGAAAATCGATTTTCTTAAAGGGCAAAATGGTAATTTCGGTCAAAATCCGAAATTTTTCTAGATCTCGGATAACGAAATGGATTTCACCGTTGGAATTGTCTTGTGAAATCTAGCTACCACATCGAATTTTGTGGTCAAGGCGGTCGAATTTTATGTTTTTGAGGCACCCAGTGTCGGGTCTTGAAGTAAGCGACACAGGGAGACATGTGATGTGACAAAGTCACCTACTACATATACTCATGTGACACATATTGCATGATTAGAGAGGATGCAAATTAATGGCTTGAATTTAAGCCAGAATGTCAAAATCAGAGACAAAAGGGACATGGATAGAATTTTGAAAAGTTAAATGAGAATTAGACAAAAAGATGAACAAATTTTTCTTCTTCAATTTGAAGAAGAAAACGTGCGAGAAGGGATAATCGTGTGGTAGGTTTGTGGTTCATTTTTAGAGAGAGAGGTGTATTACCTTCTCTCTAGATTTCGTTGTTCGAATGGGTCGGTTCGTGGCGAGAAAGCGAAGTCGATATGCGGCCAGAATTTTACTTGTGGACCGTTTGGTGGAGTTAGGCAACTCAAAGAGTGAGGTCTTCTCCTACTCGGTTATTTTCGGTTTTAAGAGCCGTGTTAATGGTTTGGTTGATTTGAGGCCGTGGTGGTAGTTTGGTGATCTGAGCACGGGGCCAGAGATTGTTCAGAATATATGGAACCGTTTTGGATAGTTTAGGAAATTTATTTTGGTGGTTGTGTGATATGCAATAAATTATGGTTTGGGTGTTTTTGGGTCGGAAAATGGTCATGGATTTCGGTTCCACAAAGTGGAACGTGCTAGTAGTGGGCACGGACTGACCCACTACTCTTTTAGGGCGGGTTAAGCGGTCCGGTTTGCTTGGTTGGGCGAGGAAATGGTTCATGTGTGTTGTAAGCAAAAATATTGCTTAGATTAGATAGCTTAGGTGGTGTGAGAAATAATATGTTAATGCATTTAATTAAATGTGTTAACATGATGTAGAATATATAAAAATATAATTGTGTGTAAGCCATTAAGTGAATTGTAATTAGCTTTCAGGTAATTTTAATTTTGATGTTATTGATGTGAATTAAATAACATGTGGCATGTATGTAAATTTTGTTAATATATGTGTAAATGATATATTGGCATTTGTGGTTTGGAAATGGCATAATGCATTTCATATGCACTGAGGCAACCTAGAAAATTAGGTGTGAGTGCATGGCATGAAAGAAATGAAAAGGAGAGTTTTCGCCATTGGCTTAGGCATGCGTGAGGGGAGTCGATTGAGGACTTCGAGACATGTGATTGGTTATGTAGACATTCAAGTAGGATCATGTATTTGCTTGAGTGTGTGTTTATGTTGAATCATTGCATGCATAGGTGGGAGTAGCCCATGTAGGAGATTTTCACTCTTGGCATTGCTCATCTATCAGTGATCATTATTTCAAGTCTGGGAGTGTACATGGAATGACGCTCACTAGAGTCGCATTTTAGAGAAGAAGAAAGTCGGGTTGTGGCTTTGGTATTCATTTTTGTAGAACATGTATTAAAACTTTAGAATTTTTGATATATGTTTTAGTTAAAATATTGTAAATAACTCTTGAGCTGATGGTATATAGTTGATGTAATTTTGTGAGTATCGATGCATGGGCCCAAGTGGCCATTTTTACTCATTTTAATTGTATATGGACCCGGTGTGGTCTTTGTAAAATATTGGGACAGGTTGCCATGTGATTGGGACAAATTGTATTTTGGGCAGAGCTCCCAGGTACAAAGGGACTCTGCGGTTCTCTCAGTGATGTCGGGTTGCAGGCATCCCACAGCTCTTCGTGAGTTGATGGGTTGTCTCAGCGGGATGCAGGGAAATGAGGGCGTCTGAAGTCTCATATTAGGATGAAATCACCTTTGATATATTAGTCGTAACACACTTCCATATATGACTGAACATTGGGTTGACCGGGTTAGACTCAAACAGTTCATTGGATTAGAAGTTCAGTATAATGGTGTTGGGGCACTTTGGTTATGTCTGAGGATGCTGTAATAACATTATATTATTGTATAAATAGCATATATATATATATGTAAGTATGTATGTATCACCTTTTGGAGAGAGGTTGGGACGTTTGATATGATCTTCTTCTAGAGCATTCATATAAGACGATGACCTCCTTCTCGCGGCTAGATGTTAATGGAGATGATGCACATGCTATCTCTACCATTGCACACCGTGATTTACTCTCTTCCACTTCCTCTTGCAGAGGCCTCATGTGCTAACATACGCATCCCTTGCGGGAACTTCATTCATCCTGAAGACCATTGCTTTACATTAGCCAAAACATTTATTTTCTGAGTTATGTATAACTCATACATCATTCTTCTATGACTATAGATTATCAAGATTTGAATAATTTTAAGTCCATGAAGGCATTTGTTTGAGCGATTAACATGATATGTTCAAGGGAAAGGAAAGCTAGATTTATGATTTGATCAGCATGTTAAAAAATGATGTTTAATCATAAATCTATCATATTCTAGTCTGCTGGCTCCATTCAAACTATTGATTAGATATGTAATAAGAACAAGTGAATTTCTATCCATATAGTTTCTTGTTATTGAAACATAAAAATGAGGCTGGTATGAACCCTGAGGAGTACCTTGGTACCTTAGAAGTTTAGAGTGAAGACGATGATTGATGGGACTCCTTTATAAAGGCTGGCGATAAATTTCTTTGATCTCCTTCCTTTGGAATGCATTCACCGTGCTTTGTATCCATGTATCAAATTTTCATCTGCTCCTCTCTCCTACCCATCCGTAGAACATAGAAAAAGGTAGCGAATTAAAGGATTTGAACTTCATTTATATTGAATTACATGAATGAAAAAGTACTAGGCCCGAACAAATAAAGAAGGCGAGGAAAGAGAAAAAAGAAAAAGAAGAAAGGAGCCTTTGTAAAGCTCTACTAAAGTCTCCACAATCTTGGGTTGGAGAAAGAGGAGAATTTGAATCGAGCGATTTCATTGAAGCCATTTTAATGTTTTGCTTTGGCTGGAAGCTAGAAGCAAACTATCTTTATATAGGAAAGATCTTTGTTGGGTCACCTTTGATTTGAGGAAAGAACCCTTTGTATTTAGCCCACTTCCCATGTCTTTTCATGGGAAAAGGTGGAAAGAATAAGAGTGTTATACACATTCTGAGATTCTGAGGAGAGAAGTAAAGGCTACTTGAAAAGGAATATTAAGGCAAACAGGAAACCAAATAGCCCAAAATCGCGAGGTCTACGTGGCGTCCGATCTCCTTAAAAGCGGGTCGCCGTCTCAGTTTGGTTAGCCGGCGAGATTCTAGGCGTGTCTCCCGAGTTAAACGGGTGTCAGATAGTGCAAAGCACTTTAGCCAGCCCTTTCCGTGGCTGATGATGTGTTTCTTGTTATCGGCAAACAGGGCGAAGGAAGGAAAAAGCGTCGAGACTTCGATAATCTCTTTTTATTTGTGTTTTACGAAATACCCTGAGCAACCTTTATATAAGGAGACTAGACCTTTTGGAATGAGCCTTTTGGCTTCCCCCTAACTTTAGAATTAGAAATAAATTATTCAATTAATGTCATTAATCGTTCATTAGTGTCATTAATTTCTCTTATAGCCCGAAATCCAGTTTTAAGGCAAGAAGAATTATCCGGTGAATATGTCATTTCATTCACTATATCCGGTAATTCACAACATGAGGCAATTGATGACCGAGGCGGGACGGACACATGGTGATAGAAAGCGATGGTTGAAACTTTGCATAGGGATGAGGTATTTGCTGGAACCTTCCGCGCATGAAAATCATCATTTACCTAACTCAATGGTGAACATGTTCTCTGGAACTAATGCGCCATTTGTGCGACGATGACGACATATCTCCTGCAGGAATCTTTACATTCAGTTGGATCTGCTTTTATGTCCATTTGGCCATGGACATCGCACAGTTAATAAGTTTAATAGGGTGTATACTGTTCAATTCCTACGAAGCGGCCTTCCACTCACATGAAGTGATCTCTACGGCAAATTAAGAGTAGCTCATGTTACTGCCGCGATGCTTAGAGATCATTAAAAGCATAGTAACCTTCTTATATGAGCATCTTTGTTCATCACTAGGAATGGACCGATAATATCCACAATGATTGTATAAAGTCTTCTGTTGGTTGTCACTTTGATTCCTAGAACTTGGGATCTCGATTGACTAGGTTGGGTATCCATTGCATCGACTTATTCTTTTACGGGCTTTAGTCCCATTCCCTTCGATGACTTTTCAACCCAGCTCTCACATTTAACCAGCCTTTGGATTTAAGCGGATCATAATGTTATCATAGATTTTTACATAATCTATAGAGATAACCCCAGTTGAGAGTTGTTGTTTAATGGTATTAATGTCGACAGTTATATACAAACACCATTATACATGCATTTTGTGCTCTGATAGCAGTTGACATCCTGATAGCCATATTGGGAGGCATGGCTTTAACCACCTTGGAATGTCCTCTAGTCGTAGCCGATGCGCTCTTCCCCACATTTGTCTGATACTATAAACTCTCAGATTCCATTGTGGATCGCGATAAGCAAGTATGTTTTGAGGATTTCCATGAAATCTGTTGCACCTCACAATGTAAAGGAACATAACCATGGGATTTTGAGTCTTTATCATTAGATATCGGAAATGCGTACTTTGTATCCTTCAAATGCAACGGGATATCTTGTGTAGTGTAGCCATGATCACGAGTGAATTGTAAGTATTTTAATACTCATTCATTCCTTGCCAATGCGCGTATAAAGGTTGCTCGTGTACTACTTTCGGTTTATTAAGCGCATAGGCTATGTACGGTCTTGTACAACTCATTAAGTACATTAGACTCCCTATCACCACTGAGAGTATTCTGCTGAGCAACACTCTCTTCCATTCTTGGAAAAGTGTAGGTGCATCTCAGGTGTTACAGGTATGCCAGTGTCCTTATCAAATTTCAAGGAATATTGTCAAAATAGTGTGGCCGACTTAGCAGTCATTGATGTTCTTTTGATTTTTATTCCCAAAACTAACATCAGCAGTCTATGTCTTTCATGTCAAATCTTGAATTAACATATATTCTTCGGTAGATGTGATATGCTATCATCACTCACAAACTGATCGACATGTCATCATTACAGTATCTGATGACATGCCATGTTCATGCATCTTTGACATGAACACACTTGTCACATTAATTGATTTGAATCCATGTGACAACATAATGTTGTCAATTTCTCTATGCCGTGTTTAGGTGCTTGTTTTAATCCATACAAGGGATTTCGCGATCTCACCGAGACTTTCATTTCTTGTCGGAGCGAGGAGAACCCCTCGGGGTTTCTCCGTAGATTTCTTCATTCAAATATCCATTTAAGAAGGCGTCTTGACATCCATTTGATGTACCTCAAGATCTTTTAATTTGCTGATTAAAGCACCATCCTTATGGAGTTTATTCTCGTCACGGGAAATCGTGTCAAAATAATCAGGCCTGGTTGCACAAGCCTTTGATCAAAGTCTTGCCTTGTATTTGTCTGAGTAATCCAGTCTACTTTAGTTTCCTCTTAGAATCCGCGGAACTTAGAGGTTTACAACCCGATGGAACATCTACTAATTCCCAAGTATTATGGTTATGCGAGTATGGAATCAATTTCACTTTGTTAATTGCCTCTCCACATATGAGACTCTCATTGCGAGTTCAACACTCTTTATAGGTTTGAGGGTTCCACTTGACATGTATAGCCAGTGGACCAAATGATTTTTTAATCCTTGCCTTCTTACAGGTTCTACCTCTCCCATGATATCTTGTCTGATATTTTTGTGATAGTCTCTGACACTCGTTTTGATGAACTAGGCTTTTCCTTGGATTAGTATGGAAACACATCCTCGAAAGAATGATGCATTCCTCAGATTCCCATTATTGTGTTCCCGGTGAACTATAAGGATGATAGACTCATAAGCGAAAGAAATTAGTGGCGACCTTTATTATGTACATAGCGATGAATCTGTGTAGTTTTAGGTCCTATTCTCACCCTTTTGGGTGGAGAGCTATCATAACCCGGGACATCCCCGCTTTCATAAGTATTTGTAGGATGGCTTCATTCGTTCCACTTAACTCATATGGAGTCTTTGCCTTTCTTTTTAGTACCTTATTTAGAAGGTGGTGCATGGAATAAAATGGCTTCTCCCCACGTGTTTTCATGGTGAGGGCCAGACCTCCCGATTGCATTCATGTTTCTTTTAGAGGCGTTTTCCGTGGCCACTCCCGATGGGTGGCATGGCGAATAAGGTCTTTGTGGTTTCATGTATAATCCCGTGTTGAGTACAAAAGGTCAACAAATGGCGTTCATACTCTCACCTCAAATCTTCTGACACTTTGTTTCTTATTGAGTTGATTCTCAACCGTTTTTGTAGAGAACAAATTTCTGTAGCCTCACCCTTACTTTTAAGTAAGTACACATAAATACTTGCGTTACTATCATCCCTGAAAGGTAATAAAATATTTATTTTACCTCTTACATTTATATGAGCTTCCAAATCACATATATACCTGTGGGGTTAGTCAAGAGAGTTCAGTGTGTCTTTCAATACTTTGAAAGATAAACATAGTTAGTTTTATAACTGAGGTTTCCACTTGTGCATCAATTGGAAAGGATTGGTATATGATTTAAGTTAATTAATTTGCCTTGATGTATCACATAGTGCTATGTCCTATCATACCATGTCATAGATTAGATGACTCAAGAATATAAAGCGAGAAGAACTAGCACATTTTCTTATAAAACATGATGGTATTACATTCAGCTTCCACATCTAGCGCTCCTTATACCCTTTTTCGACATACATTCCGGCTCTTTGATAGAACAAA
Organism: Tetrastigma voinierianum; assembly: GCA_016808115.1. Classification (NCBI taxonomy): domain Eukaryota; kingdom Viridiplantae; phylum Streptophyta; class Magnoliopsida; order Vitales; family Vitaceae; genus Tetrastigma; species Tetrastigma voinierianum. The sequence continues at coordinate 92,296 of JAEQBH010001382.1, forward strand.
TTTATCGGACTCGAACCCTGGCAGAATCCATGACTATTGATGAGAACCGGACACCAGTTCTTGCGGTTCGAGTACATATAACACATTTTTAGAGTCGCTCTTTCCCAAAGTGTCTTGAAGACCACTGCCTTGTCCTTTGATATCGTGCGAGAGTTCCCCATGAACACTTTTCTCTGTGCCCGATTGGTTGAAGGTGGAACCTCTTATCGGAACATACATGGCGGGTAGCACAGTGTCAATCCACCGTTCAGGTTTGATCCCACGAGTTCGCCTCGGAGATCAGCTGCGGTGAGTCGATTTCGAACCACGTCGCGGAAGATTAAATGACCATTTGCTTCCTTAAGTTTGTTTTTCTTGAGTTTGCAATCAAAGATTTGTGACCTTGCTTCCATAGTTTGGAAGCATTTCGGAGATGAACTTTGCTTCTTGAACACTCCTTACGGTCCCGACTTAGTGCCTTTTCCTTTGTTGTTGCCTTTTTAGAACTTGGAACCTTGACCGTGTTCCTGAGAAGTTGGCCTTAACCTCATTGGGATTGCCGTGCCATTTCTTCTCGGATCCTTTATTGTCTTCTTGATCGCGATAAAATAAGCTAGATCTTAGTGCTCATCCTTTCTCTTATGTTTGAGGTAGTTTTTGAAGTCTTTCCAGGCAGGAGGCAGTTTCTTAATAATAGCTGCCACTTGAAAAGTTTCCTTCAAACATCATTCCTCGCATGAATCTCATGGAGGATTACTTGAAGTTCTTGGACTTGGTGACCACGATCTTGGAATCCATTTATAATCGAGGAATGTCATTACAGCGAAATTTTTGGCCGGCATCCTCGGTTTTATATTCCAGATCCTAGTGATTCCCATAGCTCCTTGGATGTTTTCTTATCTGTACACATTGTATAGAGAATCGGTTAAAAGCATTCACTGGCGTAGTTCACCGCACGAGAAGAGTCGAGTGTTTCGAGCATCCACAATGGCGATGACTTGGATATCGCTTCGTCTTCTTTGAGCCCGAACTTCTTCCATCGTAGAATCTCGCAAGATTCAAGGTGGTCAAATAGAATAGCATCTTTTCTTTGCCACCTTTTGAGAGTAAGTCCAGCTTTGAATTTCTGGTTTTTCTCAGTGAGAGACGAGGAGCAAAGCCTGTAGTAGGCATCAACGAATTGCTTGTGTCACAAATAAGGTTCACTTGAAACTGAATGCAGTGGGAACCATGATTATCGAGACAATGTCCATTTCTCTGCAAAATTATAGAAAATTGATCAGACTATTCCCCGAACCAATTGCGAGAATAATTAGATTAACACGTAACAAAGTATTCCCAGGAAAGACTGGTGGGGTAAAAACCCGAGCCAAACAACTAGCCTCCTTAGACAGAATATTCAGTTCCCAGGAAAGATTGGAGGGGTCACGAACGGTCCCACTTAATTTCCAACCTCCTTAGACAGAACTTCTCTGTTTTGTAGTTTCCAAATTCCTAACACCATAAAGGAATTAGCCTGAAACCTGAAAGAGTGAGAAAGGGTTTTAACTTTAAGACTTTTCTTCTTATCATATATTCCTACTTAAGGAAATATCAAACAAAGCATTGGCCTTGTGGTTGAGCATTCCCCATTTGAATGCTTAATTACAGGAGTTCAAAACCCTTCCTCGTACATGTACTAGATTTGCTTTTAGTAAACCAACGAACCACTTGTTTGTTGAGTTTTTGTAAAAGATTACCTACTTTTTTCTTTGCGGAAACGGAAAAACGAGAATTCTTAAAACAAAGGATATTTTCCTTTCGAGAAAAATAGAATCCTTTTTGTTTCCTTTGACAATTTCTCGAGCAGAAGCTTATTAAATTCTTAAAGCAAGAAATCACTTCTTTTTAGAAAAAAAAGCTTTTTATGTTTGAGTCAAGCAAAAGTTGGTTTCCTAAAACAGAGGCCAAACAAAATCTTTTCTTTAAAAGAAAAAAAAACCTCTTCTTCAAACCGTAAAATAAATTGGTTAATTTTTTTTTTGCATTTTGAAAAAAATAAAAACCTTAACCAGAAAACAACACTCCTTTTAAGGTACTTTTGTCTTTAATCCTTAAAAATATCCACAAGGAATTGGAAAAAATATTTAAAGAGTTATTTAACTCACGTCTTTTTCTTTAATAAATAAAAGAAAACTTCAAAAAAACTTTTCCTTTTGCCAGTTTTTCCTCAGTGAAACCTTACATGATCGATTTCCCGACGTCTTGCCACTTTGCGTCGTGCTAGCGATTTTTCTTCCCCTTAGAATCTGTTTTAAGTTTGTTAGACACATTACAAAGTTAGAGAGAAAGTAAAGATTGCAGAAAAGACCATTACAAAAACAAACCAGGAAACCAAATGTCTGTCTGCCGAGGTCTCGTGGCGTCGCGATCTCCTTAAAACATATTCGCGAGTCTCAGTTGGTGCTTGAGATTCAAGGCGTGTTTCTAGGATAAAGCAGTTGTCGAGATGGTCGACAAAAACGCTTTAATCGCCACTCGTGAGCTAATGATGTGTTGCACTATCTTGACAAAGGGCGAAGGAAGGAAAAACCTGAGACTTGATAATCTCTTTTTTTATTGTGTTTTCTGAAATACCCCGACAACCTTTATATAAAGGAGGAGAGACTAGACCTTTATTTTAAGGAATAATAAACCTTTTGGCACCTAGCACCAAATTCGAAATAAATTATTAATTAATGTCATTAATCTCATTTAATTAGTGTCATTAATTTCTTATAAGCGAAATCGAAGTTTTAGAACAAAGAATTATCCGTTGAATGTAAATCCGTTTGTTAACATATCGATAAAGAGTAATCAACAAATATTGGGAATTTGCCCTTTATTATGAAAGATTAAGATTTAGAAAGTTTAAAGCTTTAGGATCATCGAGAATGGCATTTATGGATTTCAATTAGAACTTGAAAGGAGTTAAAGGCAGTGATAAGGGCTTGAAGAAGAGTTTGAATAAGTTAATTATTGGTTTTATATGTTTTTCCTAAATTCTAGTTTTGATATGAGTCATGTTTCCTAATTTAGGAGTTGCTTTATTCAATTTAAAAGGTTTGTTTTCCTAGTCAAAGTAGAAGTTGCTTTATTTAATTTAAACTTTTGTTTTCCTTCATCAGGTAGGAGTTTAGTAGGCTTAATTTAAAGTGAGGTCTATAATGCCCCATAATGTACTCTTTTGATTATCAATTCAAAGTTTAATCATATTTTCAAGTTTCTCTTTTATAAAGTTATCTCTTGGGTGGATTTGCTTGAGTAACGAGTTTGTTGCTTCTTATCCTTTAGTGGATTCCTAGGGTGACAAAGTATATATCTTGTTCTCTTACCTCTTGGGTGGATTCCCTTGAATGGCGATTTCGTGGTTTATTATCCTTGGTGGATTCCTTGGATGTCAAGTGAAATGTGACCTCGATGTACATTAATTTTAAAAATATGATTCAAAAATCTAATTAAATTAATAATATTTTTAACACATTCCACCATTTAAGAAACATTCAATTAAAAGTAAAAGAAATTATATGAATTTCTAAATATAATTATAAATTTCAAGAATAAAAGTGTTTAAAAAAGTAAGAAGTATTTATCTTCCCTACAATCTCAACTCATCCATCATCTTCTTTTGTTTCCAAATCCTATTCTTTAACCCTGAGCCCAAAATTTTTCCAAACTAGTTCCATGCTTAAAACCCTTTCCAAATATTTTGTTTTAACCTAGAAACCACAAATACCATATTTCCTAACCTTAAAGAAAACCCAATTTCATGCATAACCCTAACCTTACCTTCGAAAACCTAAAAAACCTAAAAACCCTAAAAAACCTAAAAAACCCAAAACTAGCCCAAAACACTGTTGTTTTGCATCAAACCAAACCCAAACCTAAAATCCTTCATTCTAAACCTTAATTCCACCATATATAAACCCTAAATAACCTCATAACGGTTTGAGACTAGACATATCCCTTACCCGCATCAAAGTTATATCCTATACCCTAAACTAATATTACAAACCCACTAACTTTCTAAACCTTTAGATCATTAATCACGGTCCATCACGCATCAGTGGTACTCTTTACCATTCTTTTAAGCATCGTTTTAAAGGCTCATCTGAGCTCCCTCAATGTTCAAAACACGTGCCTAATTGAAAAGGCGTGACTTGCGGGCTTTAATTTCCTTTTAACACTTTCATTCTTGGAAATTTATAATTACTGTTTGGAAATTCATATAATTTCTTTACTTTTTATTGAATGTTTCTTTTAAATGGTAGGAATGTTAAATTTTTTTATTAATTTAATTAGATTTTGAATTATATTTTATAAAATTAATGTACATCAGAGGTCACATTTCACTTCACTCAGACGTGCCCCTTGTGATGCGTCTTGTGCCTAAGCCTTAAGAGGCTTTTGTGTTGCGTGTGACTTGCACCTTTTAAAACTATGCTTTTAAGTATAACTTTAAGGAGTTTAAGGTATACATACCACTTATTTTATAAAGAGATTTTTACAATATCAGAGGATCGGTTCAATGAGTTCACTTGGATCTTAAAAATGGTGAGAATAAAGAAAAATTTTGGAAGTACAATGTGGCTTCTTTTAATAAAAACATATACCAATACAGGTAAGAAAAGAGCTTTTGGTTATCATGTTAACTCATGCGGTAGAGGCGTTCAACGTTTCAAAAGATGGGCATAGGGAGGGAGGACCTAGGGTTCAAGTCTTAGTATCGTGATTTATTACATTGTGAAAACTAAGATCTTTGTAGGAAAAAAAAGGCTTTTGGTAGATCCCCCCCTTCAAGTATAGACTCATTTAATTACATGCTACTCCAAGATCTAATATTTACAGCCATCAAATAATTAACATTTGAGTCACCAACTTTAAGAAAAGAGAAAAGATAGTAAAGGACATCACAAAGTGCAATAATATGTAGAACAAGAAACTATTTTTTCCTTCCTTTGGGTTGGAAGGAATATTTAATTTTATCTTAAGAAAAAAAAACTTTTTAAGGGTGGGTATGATTACATCTAAAGCAATGACATGGTTACTTTTAGTAGTGATTGTTAAAACCTAGGCTGCATAAACTTTTTGTTCTTTCTTTTCAAATTTATAATTTTAAAACTTTATTCTTTTTTCTAGACTCACTTGAAGTCATATTTGAATAAAAATTCTAAGCATCCTCTCAGGATGTGAATCCACCCTAGGCTCGATGGGATCATTGCCCCATACTTTTCAGGGTTTTATTGTTGTTAAAGTTAAAAAATATTTATTTTTTTTTATTATATTGCCCCAATGAAATAAAAATTTAAACTTTCCCATTACCCTATTTTTGGCTCCGGCAGTGGTCACTCTTGTTTGGTAATCAAACATCATTGTTATACGTATTGCTTTTTTTTTTTTTAAGGTAATCATTTTTAAATACAATATAATAAATTGTTGCTATTAGGACTCGAACCCATCTTTTCCCTTCTCATGTCTTGCCTTGAACGCTTTAATTAACTGAGTTAGATATATGGATGTATTGCTTCTTTTGAAATTCTACTACTAGATATGTCTAATATTAAGAGAGATAATAAAGAATATATCTCCATAAAATTTTGAGTTAGAAAATGTAATTTTTTCTTTAAATTAGATTAATTAGGAGAACAATTAAAGTTGAGTAAACATTAACTAGATTAATGACATTGAGGTAATCTACTTAATCAACTATTTTCTCTAAATCCTCTCTTATTATGTCACCAAAATGTTAGTATTAATTTAATGCCTAAGACGAAAATATAAATGCTTCCTCGACCATTAGTCATGAGAAATAATTACTCTCTTATTATTGGTTGAATATTGTTTGGTATATGGTATGTTTTCTCCATATGCCAAAGTCATAAGACCTAATTATAATTATATAAATAGATGGTGCTTCCAGAAAATGTTATTGTATCCAAGTTAAGATGAGATCGTTTATAAAAAGTGTTATCTTATAAATATGTTAACACTTAAAAGGCCACATCTTTTAACACTTTCACTGTAGTTTTTAGGTAAGTTCCGAGAATTTAAAGTTCTTTGAATTAGATCAACTTCTTTGAATTAGATCAACTTCTATACTATTTGAATAGTTTTCTTCAAAAAGTTTCATGCTTGTAATTTATATCTATAATATAAAAAATAATTTATGTACGATATCATAAACATCTACCTCTGTGTAATGTTTAAACATGTTATGATCAATGACATAATAAAAAAATATAAATTAAATAAAAACATCATATTTACGTGGAAACCCTTGTGGGAAAAAAATGACGGATAGAAGAGAAAGTTTCACTATAAATCTGAGAGGAATTATAAAGTACGACTTATAGGAAATAAACCCTAATGTGTTAATATAATGAAGATACACAAGTAGAAACAAATGCACATGGGCAAGCCCCCAAACCCCCTTGCTATCAATTGTGAGCTACGAGTCTAAGCTTAACAACCTAACCCTTCTGTTACTATAACAAATATATAATTTTTTTCCTTTTACAAAAGTCACACCGCAAACTTTCGTGATCGAATATGTTTCTAAAACCAAATTCGGATCACAAAAAACGACAAAAACATGAAATCTTATATATCAAATGAGATTGTGATATCATATTGGATAATCATATTTTCTAAAAGTTCAAATTTCTAGAATTTAAGCGAAGAAAATTTGTTTTCCAACAAGAGAGTGGTCAAGAGACTTCATGGCTGATTTTTCACATAAAACACGCGTCCGTTGAATCCTTGGATAGTTTGTTTTTACTCATTAAAATACATAACAAAAAAATATATTATATGATATCTTTTTCATTTTTCTCTTTCTAATTTCTATTTTTCCTTTACTCGATGGGAACGGACAAGCAATCTTCATATCAATGTAACCCTCTCTATCAACATGTTCAAAAGAGGATTCTGATGAGATATGACTTATGAATACTCTTTATTTTACAAAGCATTAAAGGAACATGTGAGATGCCCTTTCCGCATCATGAAACACTTGAAGATTTGCATTTCCAAATGAAATAAACTAAAGACAAATTTATTAAAAATTAAAAGATAAATAGGATGAAATTTAAGAAAAATTACTTGGCCGATCTTCTTGGTCGCTGGGCTGACTGCCACCACCCGGCGATAACCCGCAACCCGCACCGAAAGGATGGTCTCGCGAGGGTGCGCCCGTCGGCTCTCCCATGCCTATGCTTCGGGCTTTCTTCGCAGAAGAATTCACCAGATGGCGTTGAGGATTAAGCGCATCTTTTTGTAGAACGGGTGGCTTATAAAGAGAAATCCGTGGTTACTTTCCTCTAGATGTTGGGATGGTATCTCTCCCATTAAGTGAGGAGTTTCCTTTTCCTTATCATGGACCGACTATTAAGAGATAATGGAGGAGCCTGTGATCATGCAAGATTCTTTTTTCCTAATCCGTAAAAGGGATCATGAGATCGGGTGTTTTTCCCTTTTGCATGAGTTTCTAGGCCGCCTATATTGCTTGATTACCTGGTAGGATGTTTTCAACTCTAGGCCTGGGCCCGTAAACTTTGGCATGGGTAGGATCTCATTGTGGGCCGAGCTTCCTGCTTCGGTCTATGCCCCAACTCCCTTCATAAGGTGGAGGTCCGGGCTTGCATTTGGGGCCTCGTGGCTCCGGCCCTTATGCACATATTGTTTTCACTCCATCGCCCTCAACCCTTGGCTAAAGTAAGCTTAAAGTAGGGTCAGCTTGTTTCTGGATCTGGCCATGATCACGCTGCTATCCCGGGGATACTGATCCTGGGCTTTGTCACCATCAAAATGTCTAGATAATGATGGCACTCTTTCGCTTTCCCTACCGCTGCTTCGATCAAGGTTTCTCATGCCTTTCTTTAGAAATATTCTGTATCGCCCTTTTCCACTTCTTCTACAGGTTTGGAAGTGTCTCCGATCAATGCTCAAAAATGCTTGTGGTGGGATTTCATCACCTCACTCTCCCTTTAGGGCTGTTTTCCCCGCTTCCATCTTAGTCCTAAGGCGCCCTCTTTCTTCGCTCGTTTTTCTTCCTTGCCTTTGAATTTAGGCTTGTGGGGCTGACGTGTCCCGCTCTCGTGTTTTGCTCGGCTCTTCTTCCGTCGCTTAATCATCAGGCCTTTCCTTCCGGGAGTCTTTTCGTCTCCGTCGGTCACAAGCATAATGAGAAGGCCAGCAGAGACTTGAGCGGCACGCACTCCGGCCGGAGCCCGTAGTCCCGCTGCTAGAATGTCGTGTCCTCCCAATGGGCTATCTCCTCCGCCTGCAAGGGCAAGTGGAAGATTAGCGAGACAGCATCCTCAGGCCCTACATTTGAGAGACGCGGAGGGGTACGCGGTGTCGGCCTTAACCGGGGCTGAGCCTCTCGCTTGCTAAACTGCTACCCATTATGGGACTCTCCCCTTCCGATGTTCAACCTGGTGTCCCGATCTTCTTACATCTTATGTTGTTCCCTGCTCCCAAGATGGTCTCACAGGCGATACCTGAGAACCCACCGCTTTCCCTACACCTCCCTTTCATCAAAAAATATCCAGCATTTCCACTGTATGCCCGTCCCAGCTTTCTAATTTTTGGGGCGTCTTGTCAGCCTTCTAGTTTTTTCAGGGATAAGGCCCTCGGGGTCCCTAGTATAGCCTCGTCGGGCCGATTTCTTTAGCGTGAAAGAGGCTTCTAAGGCTTTTGTATATTTCGGTTTTAATTGATCGTCTGACCTATCATTTTCGACCCTCCCTCTTCCCACAAGCATCGAAAGAGCTATTTCTTCGGTTTGGGTCGACATTGGGAATATAACCTTGCCGATCAAGACGATATGTTAGACCTGACATGGAATCTTTCCTAAGAACCTGCATGAGTTTTCTATATATGCTAGTAGGGGTCAACTTTTTTAGGAGCCATGCCATGTTCGACTCGCTAGTCAAGGTTGTTCACTCCATCCCGACCTTGGGGCCTCAAGACAGGGAAGCAAAGCATCGCTTGGGTAAGTGTCACCCCTCGGGCGCACTTCAATCCGAACAGTCGACATTCCCCGACTCTGTGTGTGAGCCCTTCTTGTTCCCCTTGCTTGACATCTCCTTCGCTTCCCTCTATGGAAACTTCTCCTAGGGGGCCTCTTGTTGTGAAGCCAACTAGAGGAGAACTTAGTGCTCGTGTCGAGCTGCCGGCGAAGAAGAGGAGGAGCATAAAGCGCAAGGCTCGGGTGATTCCTCTGCAGAGCAGCCTTCCCGGGTCAGGGGTAAGGTCTTGAAGATGGGAGTATCTAATCCCCACTTGCACTCTCAAGTTTAGGTGAAGGGGTAGGCGTTCTTTTCTTCAGCCGAGGCGTCCGAGGTGGTGGGTGCGCAGCGTCGCTCGTCCTCCGCTGCGGGAATTAAGGGTTCTTCGAGAGAGGCTGCAGAGCCTCCTCTGAAAGTCCTTCCTATCTCTGTCTGGAGCCCTTCGGCCCAAAACGCCTCGCCTCCCCTTCCGACATGGGGAGATGTGGGCGATGATCTCTTTGAAGCTGAGGGGGGTGAGGACTCGCTACTCGCCAATGCGGAGCTTGCCGCCGGGGCCATTTCGTTTATCCTTCGATACTTTGATCTTAAGAAAGTGGGAGCCCTGTGCATTGAGGATGCTCTGGCCCTGTCCCTCTAGGGGACCGTCTCTATATGTTTGAGCGTCTTCTTTTACTTGTCTTATTGTTGTGTTAATGTTATCTGCTAACTCCACCTTATTCCTCGGCAGACGGCTACTAACATGAAGGACCTGGCGAGGAGGGTCAGCTCGGCCGAGAGCTCTGCTAAGGCGGCGAGAACATACAAGGCTAAGGTCACCTCCTTGACTTTTGAGAGGGCCGAGCTGCGAGCTTGGATAAAAAGCTTGACTGATGATGTGTTGGGGTATAAATCCGATATGAAGCACACCTCAACCGTAAGGGCGAGAGCTGAAGACAGAGAAAAGAAGGTCGTATAGGGCCTAAGGTTTGTCGAGGATGAGCTGCGGGTGGATAAGGAAGAGTTATAGGCTGCCAGGGAAGAACTATGAACCAAAGTAGCGGCGTTGGATCTGCTGGCCGAGGCTTCAAGCCGAGAGCTCCGTGAGCCGCTGCCGAGGAGTGCAACACAGCATTAAAGGGACCTCCAGAGTGAGTGTGGAGGCTGGGGCAGATCACCAAAGGATGGAGTAATAGCAGAGCTAAGGGACGAGGCCTGCACCTTATGGGCCTCCGGATGGCTCGCTTTCCGTCGTAGAGTCGCCAAGGCTATCCCTGGCCTGACTTCCAATCTTCAAGTTCCCATGAAGAGGAGGCGGAGGAACTGCTTCTCGATGACGAGGTAGATCCCGAGGTGCTCCCTTCCGATACCCCAACCGCCTCCCGGCGGCCGACTCGCCGAGGTCGGCTCTTCCCTCGCCGCCGGGCTTCGCTTCTAACACGCATGGCTTGGAGGCTCGCACCATTGAAACGGCTCGTAGCTCTACCCCTAACATCTAGGCCTCTTCGTATAATCTTTGCTTATTCTGGCTAACTGCGAGTTCTAAACCTCGAACATTTGTAATGCTGACATCTGTTTTGTTGTTCTATGGGTATCCGTCTTTCTTCCTTCTTGGTTTTCCATTTTTTTTTTGTTGACCTGAGTTGAGAGGTTTCCTGGTCTTCCAATCTTCGAATGGCCGGGTTATGGCTAAACTATGCAACCCTTGATTGGCTGAACTACTGTGCTTTCTATTGAACCGAGCTTCTTAACTCATTGGCTACTAGGCCTTCTGGGTTGTTTGATTCTTTAAGAACTGAGCTATATGGCTCCTTCTGAAACTCCGAGCCATAAGGCCTTAAACCGAGCCACATGGCCTCTTGGCCATCGGGTTTAGGCCGCGGGTTCTTAAGAACCGAGCCGCATGTGGCCCCTTTGACACCGATCTATGTGGCCCTTTGAAACCGAGCTACAAGGCCTTTTTTAAACCGAGCCGCATGGCCTCGGCTACCGGGGCCTCTCGACCGTCGTGCCCTTAAGGACCGAGCTGCATGGCCCCTTTGAAACTGAGCTATAAGGCTCTTTTAAAACTGATCTACGTGGCCCTTTTGAAAATGAGCTATATGGCTCCTTGGCTACTGGGCCTTCTGGGCTATTAGGTTCTTAAGAACGGAGCTGCATGGCCCCTTTGACACTGATCTACATGGCCCTTTTGAAATTGAGCTACATGGCTCCTTGGCTACTAGGCCTTTTGGGCTATCAGGTTCTTTAAGGACCGAGCTGCGTGGCCCCTTTGAAACTGAGCTACAAGGCTCTTTTTAAAAATAAGCTACAAGGCTCCTTTTGAAACTGATCTACATGGCTCCTTTGAAACTGAGCTACATGTCTCCTTTGAAACTGAGCTACATGGCTCCTGGCTACTCGTCCCTTCGAAACCGAGCCAAGGCTCCTCGCTACTCCGACCCCTTCCTCGAAACCGAGCCACAAGGCTATTCGACACCGGTGCCACATGGCTCCGTCGCTGATTCAGTGCCTCAAAAGTACTATTTTGAACCCCGTCATTGCAGTTTTGAGTACTTTTTGTACTAATCGCGATAATTAACCCAATTGGCACATTATGTCCCTTACATGCTACTGATCGTGATTTTTGCGGGCAAATTTTTGCAGTTTTTACAAGCTATTTATGAAAAAATTGTTGAGTCGATCCAAGCAAGAAGAATTCGAGTCAAACTCAGCATTGCAGATCAGACACCAGAAGGAAAGAAGAGCAGAAAATACAAGGAAATTGGAGCACCACAGGAATTTTGCAGGTTTGCGAAATTTCGCAAACCTACGAAATTGCATCCTGCCAGTCACTGTTCACCCTTTTTGAAGCTTTGACCATTTTGTTCCCTTTTGGTTTTCTTCCTTTTTTTACCCCCATTATAATAGTGTTTGCTACGTTATTTTGGTAATTTGTAAAGGGGGTTTGGCTATAAAAAGCCCCTAGACAAGCACTGCAGAGACATCTCTCCCATTAATAAAATTTCTTTTTGGCGGGAAGCTTTTAGCGCTCCCGCCTCTTTTCCTTTTCTCTCATTTTCTCTCCTTTTCTCTCATTTTCTAGGTAGCCAAACACCCTCTTACAAGATGACAACTTGAAGGGGATGAGCGCTAAAACCCTTCTTTTTCCCTTGGAAGTGGAGGCAACTAGGTGCAAAATCCTGAGGCATGCTGAGGGCTCCATGTTTTTCACGCAGATCCACCGCTGCATGCCTTTCCCTTTAACTTTTAGGTTTTGATCCCTTTTGATTCAATTCTTGATGGTTATTACTTGGTAAGCTTTTGGGCTCATTGGATACTTAATGTTAGATCCATTGATGTTCGTTAGTTATCATTTATGAGCCATTGTAAGGTGAGCCAAGGTGACTTGTGTTTTAACGAATGAGAGATTTAATGTGTCAGTGGATGCCATTTTAAAAGAGATTTAATGAGGGTTAGTTTTTATAGTTAAATGAAGATCCGGTTTGGGAGATGACTATAGGTCATCCTCCCCAACGCGAGGAAAGGACCCTGGAAACTCTTAGTTGCCCTAGGAATCCAACCCCAGTGACCTAACACTTCAAGGAATTCTATTTTACATTTTATTTTATTTAAATTTTAGTTTTCCAAACATTAAACCCCCGTTTTACTTCAAAACCTTAAAATCCAAATTTAATTCACCAACAACCTCACTATGTCATTTCAGGCGAAGAAAACTCATCCCTGAGTTCGACCTTAGAGCCGCTTATATCGCAAGAGTTTCTATACGGCGTAGGGAGGAATTTAGGATTTAAATATAGTTGATTCCGGAACACCTACTGTGGCATGAATCAAAAAATGGCTGTGCCATGTCGGATGGTGCCTATGCAATGATGACTCGATGAACACTTGTGGATCCTCATCACAAGTCCCGTGAATTTCTTTCTCTGTATATATTTTTAATGGCCGGGTCTTCTTAGTTTCAATTCATAGTTTATTTCTTTAAGTAATCCTCAAATTGCTAGGGTAGGATTGCTTCTGGTCGTTGGGTGTTTGCCTGTTTTTGCCGTAGGGAATCCATGTTCCAAAGGTAAGGAATTCAGGCAAGTTGATCAAAGTCACTCAGCCAGAACCTGGATCGAATTTGAATATCGACCAAATGGAAGAGGAGAGCAAGATAGCGAAAGTACTTACGGAGAGAAACCCTAGTGCATACATGTCAATGAGGGATTACAGAAACCTTCCATGGCAAAATCAGCAAACTGTGGAGAGAAATCCAAACCCATATAGGTCCATGAGGGACTATAGAAACCAATGGATGAATGCACCCTTCTGCAGTGTTCCCTTAACTTATGCACCTCTTGCTTCTCCATTTTATGCCTCAACTCCTCAGCCACCACAACCACTACAGTCAACCTCTCCAATGGAACAAGCCATCCTGAACCTCACCAAGCTAGTGGGTGACTTTGTGGAAGAGCAGAAGACATTCAATGCCTAATTGCTAAAGAATTCATATCAGGAGAACTCTCGTGGACTGCAATGAGATTTAAGGTTTCAAAGAAGTGGGTCGAAATTTGACAACCTTCAGTGCTCAATTTCAAGGCTTGCCAGTCAGCAACATGTTCATCAAGAAGAAGAAAAGAGTGCTTGATTGACACACTACAGTGGAAGAGCAATGTAAACAGCAAGATGAAGCAATCTCCTCATTGCTGACTGAGAAGGGAAGTGGAGAGGAATAGCATGGACCCAAAAGCCTATCCTTCCAACCAACCCCCTCTCTATAAATTTGATCCTAGCACCATTGCCCAACCCAAAATGTTCTTATTGCCATCAAAGATCCCTCTCCCAACCAAAGGTATATCCCGCTTCACCAAGCAAAGACAATCCACACTCCAAAACTCCCGTCGGCCAAAGCTAAGGCCGCCTCATCACCGGCTATGCAAAACCTAAAGAAGTGAGTGGCCTCTATTCAAGCCTTTGTCACTACATCAAAGACACTAGCAACTGCTCACATTGCATGGCATAGCTTGTTCGTGTCGGTTCAGACATGGAGCACCTGACCTCAAAGATATCTACAAGCTCCAATTAGCCCCAACACCCCAAAGGCTTCGAGGAAATTGGTTCGTGTGGGCTGTGGGCCAGCCCCCACTTTTTGTTTTCATTTTTTTATTTCATTTTATTTTATTTTGATTTAGTTAACTTTTCTTTTTATATTTTCTAATTTTAGTTACCTTGTTTTTAGATTAATTTTCATTTTTTCTACATTTTAAAAAATTATCAGGTTTATTTTTAAAATTTTGTTTAATTTTTTGGAGTAGAAGGCAAAATACAGAATTTCTGAAGGCCGAAATTTCTCAAGAATCGAAATTATATATATATATATATATATATATATATAATTGTTCTTTTGAAAATAAAATTAAAAATTTCCCACCAAGCATGGTAATTCTTTTCACATAATAAAGGCGTAATTTTCGTGACTCAACGCACCCTCATTTTGTTTCGTCTACAACTTTTCTTCTTTCATCCGAACTTCGTTTTGGGTATTTTTTGGTACTCGTTGAAATATTAGAGAGTGTAATCCAAATATAGTAAAGAAAAAGTGTACACTTTTGAAATAATATGATGGTGTGCCTTCACTTCCAACTGTCACTTTTTTCCTCTTTCTCCAATTTGTTTCATTTGAAGCCTCAAACAAAGCAATCCCCATGGTTTCACACACGTTCCATCCAAATTAAAGATTTATCCAAGAGATACTCCTTCTCACCTTCAACGCCCATCATGGCAATTAGATATTTGGTTGTGTAGAGTTAAGAATATAAGTGGCTTTTATATTTATGTTTTTGTTATTATTTTTAGCAAGCCCATTTTGTGATGTTCAGTGGCTTGCTGGTTTCCCTTTTTGTGAAGCTGTTATACTATACATCTTACTTTTTAAAATATTGCACCCATTTTTTTTGTGTTTTGCCTAGCCCGCGGTTTGAAAAATTGAAACACTATCCAATTTTATTTATGTTAGATTGGTTCCATGCCTAGACTGAAAGTGATGATTAGTTGAATCCTCTTGTCGCCACCTTTTCTCTTTCTACCTCTAGCTAACCACACACTATGCACATCGTGTTTCAACAATAGGCTAAAACCGCTCATACCTCTCTAAACCTCGGTAAAACCTACCCTAGTTTCGTTGGATCACCTTTTAATAGGTTAAGGACCCCATGAGTTAAGGCCAATGTGTCTTCCAAAATAAAAAGAAGTGAAAAGAAAAGAAAAGAAAAAGAAAAAGAAGAAAATTGTAACGCTGCCTTGAAAAACCCAAGAACGGTCCAAGGCATATGAAAAAAGTCTTTAAAGCCCGGGTGTCTGCAAACTAACTGAGTCGGGAGCCACCGACTCTAGTGCTTGCTACACTCCGTGACGGGGTGGAGCTTAGGTGCTATGGGTGCCAGTTTCAAATCATTCAGTCCGGTGAAACTCGAAGAATTAGTGGTCGAAAGATCCTTATAACTTAGTGCCCTAAGCCTTAATTGGTTGGGACACGGTAGATCCTCGCATGGACTTTGGTGAGGTCGATTCTTCAAGGATACACCCCTACAACACAAAAAAGAGTCAGGAATAAGAGCGAACTCCCGACTATTTAGGCTGGTTAGTGTCCTAGGTGGTGGTAGTAGCTTGGTTGGGAGGAGAGTGCAGTTTAGTAGTTTATTGTTGAGAACTCATCAAACAAGCACTTAGATTTTAGTGGAAGTCTCTGGTTGATTCACCAAGAAGGAGGCTCTTTTGATACTCAATTTTGCATGGCATTCATTCTCTCGAGATAGTTATTAGGCAAGGTTTTCAGTGATTCTCATTAAGGGTTAGGCATTACTCATTCACAACCTTTTTGAAATACCATTTTTGTAAACATAATTTTGATTTTGTTTTGCATGCTCTCTCTTTCTTTCTTTCCTCCAATGCTAAGCGCTAGCAATGTAGCTGGGGGGTGTGATTAGTGCCTCAAAAATATATTGAACCCCCGTTTATTGCAGGTTTTGAGTACTTTTTGTGTACTAATCAGTATAATTAACCCAATTGGCACATTAAGGTCCCGACTATGCTACTGATCGCATTTTGTGGCAAATTTTGCAGTTTTTACAAGCTATTTATGTAAAAATTATTGAGTCGATCCAAGCACGAAGAATTCAAGTCAAACTCAACATTGCAAATCGAGACCAAGGAGTTAAGAATGTAAAATACAAGGAAATTGAGCATCGTAGGAATTTTGCAAAGCCATAAAATCGCAACCTACAAAAATTTCCGCAGTTAGCAACAAATTGTATCCGCCAAACACCGCTCACCTCCCGCACCCATTATCTCACCTTTCCTCGCTCGCTTTGACCATTTTGTTCCTTATTGGTTTTCTTCCTTTTTTCCCCCATTTTAATAGTGTTTTCTACGTTATTTTGGTAATTTGTAAAGGGGGTTAGGCTATAAAAAGCCCCTAGATAAGCACTGTAGAGACATCTCTCCCATTAATAAAATTTCCTTTAGTGTGAGCTCAAATGGCTTCCTGCGTTTCTTTTCATTTTCTCTTCTCTCATTTTCTTCCTCATTTTCTAGGGGTGGTAGCCAAAACACCCTCCAAGGATGACAACTTGGAGGATGAGCGGCAAAACCCTTTCCTCTCTGAAGTGGGTGCCGCCCGGCAACCCTGAGTGCTGGCAGGCCCATGTGTTCTTTCACGCTGTATAATCAACACGTTATAGCTTCCTCAACTCCAGGTTTGATCCTTTGATCCCACTCCTGATTGTCATTATCGTAAGCCGCCCATCGGGACAATAATACAGATCCATCGATGTCGTTAATATTTGGCACAAGAGTTAATATGGTGAGCCGGCTGGTCACTGAAGTTTTAATTTAATAGAGAGCTTACAGCCGTGCTGACGCATTTTCAAGAGGATTTTGTCTCAGGTTAAGGTTTTATGAAGCGAAGAAGATCGCCGGAGATGATCATACGCCCATCCCTCTCCCAATCAGGAAAGACCCCGGTGTCCCCTAGTAACGTCCCAGGAATCAAACTCATGACTCCAACACTCATGAACTACATATTTTATTTATTTGAACAACAAAACATATTAAACCTTTGAGTTAATTAAAACTTAAACCAAAATTTGACCATCAAATTAAAACTGTAATTTATTTCATTTCCTGTGCCAAGAAAACCCATCCCAGTCCCAACTCAGAGTCACATACTTGAGTAAGTTTGTCAAAGGAGGAAATTAGAGATTTAAATGAAATGTTTATTCAAATGATTCATTACTGCACTGAATCACTCTCATTTTCAAGGTTCACGGCGAACTGCAAGCTCCAGGCCCTTCTCAATCGTTTGATTATAGGTCCTTCAAAAACAAGAGGCCAAAAGGCTCGAAACGAGAGCCATACTAGACTCTTTATTGCCAGCCCTTCAAGACTGAGCCACGCTGCTTCTGATTCGAGTTACGCTGCTCTTCTTCCTGTGTAAGGCACACTTTTGCTTTAAACGCAGTCAGTGGAGCGCAAGGTGGGTTTTGTACGTGACCGCGGAGAATCGGAACATATTGCGTGGCTTTCCAAACGTCCAGGTTTCTTTATAAATAATTGCCTCTCTTCGACTAACTGGGTGGCTAAGTACTGGCCTCCCAATCTTCTTCTCTTCTCGACAAAGGTTGGAGTTCGTACGTGATGAAGCTTCATGGTTTGATCAGCACGCACTGAGCTGTCCTCACATCGTAGGCCCACGCTCGGCTTCGAATGCTTCTCACGCTTGTGTGGAGCTGTGTTTTTCCCTAGTTCCTCCCGTGGAGTCTTATTGTCTCTAGTCCCCGCCCGTTGATGGAACTAGACCGGAACATATCTCTGAAAGACGCTCAAAGGGAATATTTTTGGCCCCGCTCCCTCCATTATACCTTTCCTTCCCTCTTTTCTCCTTCTCATTCCTTTTCTCTTTATCCTTCTCCTTCTCCTTCTCCTTCTCTTTCCCTCTTTCTCCTTCTCATTCTCCTTCTCCTCCCTTTCCTCTTTCTCCTTCCTTTTCTCTTTCTCCTTCCTTTTCCTCTCTCTCTTTCCCTTCGTGGTTTTTGCCTCGACCGCCAGCCGACGTGACCTCTCGAGATGAGAAAGGTTGATATAGAGAAAGGCTTTGTTGATTTTAATTTTCTGAGATGTAGGGAACAACTTTGTTGATTGTAATTTCCTGAGATATTTGAAATAGAAATACAGTCTTTTGGAAGCGCGTGTACTTGTCTGATGTTTGTCTTTTTTTGTTTTTTTTTTTGTTTTTTTTTTGTTTTTTTTAACGATCTGCGAGAATATTATTTAGGCTAAAAATTAACTCAAAGAATGTTATTATAGTAAAAATGTGAATTTCTTATTAAAAGCTACAATCCGAGGTCTATTGGTAGAATCGCTTGAGGTGTTCAGCGTTCCAAGAATGTAGCAAGGTTTTTCCCTCTTATGTTTGAAGTTCAGTCGCGCCGACTACTGCGGATACCACATGTGTCCTTCCTAGTCAGCCCTAGCTTCCCATGTGACCTTTCCTTGTCATGTGAGAGTTTCTTAGAACTGTGTAGCCGAGCTCAAAACTCCCTGGCCCGACTCCTTCGAACATCGTAATATCTTGCCGTCTTTCTCGCGATACCCCTGCATGCCTTAGAACTCAAGCCATGTTTTTCTTCTAGAGGTCAAGGTTTAGGTGAAGAATCTCCAAGCAGGCTTAAGTACTTGCTTAACTCAACTCTTGGTGACTTTAGTCCAACCTCGATGAGAAGCACCTTCAAGATCGAATGCTGTGAGCAAACGGGTTTCGAAAGGCCGAAACAGGCGTAGTCTCCTCGTATTCTACAATACCCTGGGGAGCATTTTACCCATTTTCCCTTTAGATTTTCTAGCTTAGTCTTTAATCTTTGCCTTGAGAGTCCACTATGTGACTTATGCATCGGACTGAATTTGCCGGATGGTAGCGATAGTGGCCAAATTCTTGATCAGAGCTCGGGACGAAATCTGAACTTAGGATTATTCGAACTATTTCCCATTATCAAATGCCAGGGCTCAGGGATTGAACGCAAATTATGGAGCATATTGACCAGGATTCATTACCTTAAACCGATCGTTCTTAACAGCTGACTCATTGCAATTGATAATCACTCTTACGACATTAAGCTTTACTATTCCCAATGGGTAGGGGCCCCAGTATGTCAAGCCCCCACTGTTGAAAAGGCCAAGGGCTTGTGATTGAGGTCAGCGGCTCGGAAGGGAGGTGAGAGATTTTGGCATCTCTTGACAGGCCTTGCATTTTTTAACCAGCTCCGTGGAGTCTTTTAGCATGGTAGGCCAGCAATACCCCTGTCTCAAGGTCTTTATTGCCAAGGTTCTAGCCCCAATATCAAATTTACCCGCAGTGCCTTCATGCCTCTCGAGACACCTCGTTGGCGTCTTCTTCCCTCGCATTTGAGGATGGGTGTAGAAGCCTCGTTTATAAAGGGTCCCAGATGAATGATGAACCTGTAGACTCATCTTGAGGCTTGGAAGCTCTTTGGATAGCTTGGCAATGTTCCGTCCACCAAGTAGTCCCATATGGGGTCCATCTGGCTTCATTTCCGGACATTCACAGGGACACTTCTTCGCCGTCGGCGTTAACGGAGGTTACGGGAGGTGCTGACCGATATCGATCTGTCTAGAACTACGTGATCTTTGTTGATAGCTGCAGGGGCATCTGCGTATTCTGCGCCCCTTGGGACATGCCTGACCTGAACTCGTATAAAATTTTTAAGTAGTTCCCGTACCTTTCAGAGGTAAAGGATCATTTTTTTCACCCCTGGCTTCGTAGGCGTCCTCTATCTGTTTCACCACCAATTAGGAATCACTTCATATCTCCAATTGATAAGCTTCCATAGAGTGGGCAAGATTAAGCTCGGCGCAATGACATGCTTTCAGCCTCATTATTGGAAGCGAAATCTGAATCTGAGTCATTATTCCACTTGATCCCGTCGGGGTTGAATCGAGACATAACTGGCAAAGGAGTGGCGGCCCCATCTCAGGATGCCTCCCGGATAGGAAGGTCGGGCGCCAATTGAGTAGTTTCGGTAGGCTATGCCGGGGCATTTACGAGGGTGAATTCTAAGATGAAATATGCCGAACTACCCTTTGGCTAGCATCCTTGGCTTGTGTTGATATCGAACTCACTTGGAAACTCTATAGCCATTTATCAGTCTTCAAAAGGTTTCTAAGCTTATGCAATGTCTGTTTCTTTGGGTGTTAATTTAGAGTTTTGAAAGTGTCGACTGGAAATATATGGTGACCTTACAGCGGTGGTTACTAATGCTAGGATTAATTTCTCCATCTTTGGATACCTTTCCTCCGCTCCCCTCAATGCTCGGCTGTAGTAATAGACCGGTTGTTGCATTCTATCTCGCTCTCTGACTAGGGCGGCGCTAGTTGAGGAATCTGAAACGGCTAAATAAAGGGTAGGGAGTTCTCCCTCGGAAGGGCTCACCAAGATGGGAGGGGAGCTTAGGTAAGCCTTTAGCACAGAGAACGCCTCTTCGCATTGGGCGTCCCAGTGGAAAGCCTTTTTCAAAACCTGAAAGAATGGCCGACATTTGTCGCTGGATCTAGATACAAAGCGGCTCAGAGCAGCTATTCTCCCATTAAACGCTGAATTTCTTTGGTGTTTGAAGGCGGTTGCATGTCACAGCATGGCTTTTATCTTATCTGGATTTTTATATTCCTCGGTGTTTTTATGAAACCCGAAGAATTTTCGTGAGACTACGAAGGTGCATTTGGTTAGTTGCTTCATGTTATAGCGCCGGGATGCGGAATGACTTAACTAAGGTGGGCTACTGGAGCTCGGCCTTAGCGACTTCACCCAGGCGTGCATCTATATATACCTCCGTAGGAAGCCCGTCGCCGACATTTTGTTCCTTCAGCCTCGATAAGTGGCCCACAGCATTCTTCCGCTCGAAGGCATCACCTGGTAACAATAAGTGCCTTACCCCGTCACAAATGAGGTTTTCTCTTGATCGCTAGGGTCCATTCTGATCTAATTATATCCCGAGAAAGCGTCCATGAAGCTGAGAAGCTTGTGGCTAACTGTGGCGTCCACTATAAGATCAATCAGAGGTAGGGGGAAGCTGTCTTTAGGATAGGCCCTATGGACATCGGTTAAGTCAATGCAGAGTCGCCGTGTGCCGTTTGCCTTTTTGATGAGGACTACATTAGCCAACCAGTTTAGGTATTCTACTTCTCAGATAGCTTTGGCTTAGAGGAGTTTGTTAACCTCTTCATTGGTCGCCTTCTGCCTCTCTGGGGCGAAGCTCCTTCTTTTTTGTTTGATAGGTTTGAAGGAGGGGCTGAAGTTCAGCTTGTGTGTGATTACTGCGGGGTCAATTCCTTTCACATCCTCCTGCTTCCAAACGAATACGTCTATATTCTATTTTAGGAAGTGGACAAGGGGGTCCCTGACGTCTTTGGCCAATCTGCATCCAATGTAGATGAGATGTTCCAATTGGTCGTCGAGTTGTATCGGTTCTAGTTCTTCTGAGGGCATAGGTGGGATGTCTACCTCATCTCTTATGCCGAGCTCATCCATGTAGATGCTGCCTATCGCTTTTTGCTTCATTGATGCTAAGTAGCACTCTCTGGCTATGCGCTGATTTCCTCGAACCATACCTACCTCATTCGTAGTGTGGAATTGATAACCATATGATAGGCAGAAGGGATGGCCCTTAAGGCATTGAGGGAGGGCCTGCCCAATAGGATTTTATAGGCTGAAGAGGCGTCTACTATGAGGAACCTCACCGTTGTTGTGGCCTGGCATAGGGGATCTCCTAGAGTGAGCACTAGTTGTATTGACCCCAGGGGTAGCACTTTTTCTCCGGAGAATCCCCGTAGGTGGGCGTTAACCGGTTCTAGTTTCTCTCTTCCAATGCCCATTTTATCGAAGGCAGGCTCGAAGATGATGTCGGTTGAGCTTTCGTTGTCGACCAGGACCCTGTGTACTGTTTTGTTGGATCTGACGACCCGTATTACCAAGGGATCGTCATGAGGATGCTAGAAGCCTTCCATGTCGGAGTCCGAAAAAGTTATGGTGGTGCTGCAGGGAAGTTTGGATGCGTATTTCTAGTGCCTCCTTGATGGTGTTGCATTAGATGGGCCTTCCGAGTTGAGCTGAACTCCGCCATAAAGTAAAATCCCGGGAGATCATTAGTTCTCGGGTTGTTGGGGATTGAGTTGTTTGGTAGCGGAGTGATGGGCGCGCCTGGTCCCAACCTTTAGAAGGCCATAAGTAGCGTAGATGTCCCGTGGTTAAGGTATTCAATTTCCTTCCTCAGTTGGATGCAATCATCTGTTCGGTATCCATGATCCCTATGGAATTTGCGATACTTGGTTGAGTCCCTCTTCGTTGGGTCTGTCTTCATCTGAGATGGCCACCTTAAAAAATTTTCGTGCTGCGTCTCACGTAAGACCTGTAACAACAAGGTTGTCGAGGGGGTTGATGAGGTGGTATCGCTCTTTGCTGACTTCCGAAATTTGAGAATTCAAGACTGGCGATCCGGGCGTTACTATTCTCTTTGGAGATCGTTCTCTATTCTCTGTCCCTTAGGTATGGGGATCATCCCCTGTCTCCTTGCCTCCTGGGACTTGGTTCTACTTTTCATGCCTTTCTCCTTTGTAGCGGAAGAGTTTTCGCTTAAGATAAAGGATTCTCGTCATTGATGTATTTCTACACTTTGGCGATACTTTGGCCGTACTTGCACGAGGTTTTGAGATGGAAAATGGCAGTCTTTTATTTGCTCCTTGACAGGCAATAGAGCGGTGGCGGCGAACTTCTCATATGGGATGTCTACCCTTAACAACTCTGCGTTAAACCTTTGGACGTAGGACTTTAGGTTCTCCTGTGGGCTCTGCTATAATTCGATAAGTGATAGCTACGTCTTCTGTATAAAGGCTCAGATGAAGTGGAGGCGAGCGCGATGGATAAACGCTCCTTGAAGGACGAGATTGGCGATGGTGGGTCTGTTGAACCGAGGCTAAGTAGAGCCTTTAAGTGTGATGGCAAGGCTGCATCTAACGAGTGTTGTTGTGGTGTAGCTCCATCTGATTCTTGTAGGTATTGAGGTGATCTACAAGATCTTTCGTTCCGTCAAACGTTTCGATCTGAGGCATTTTGAACTTTGCTCGGAGAGGGAAGTGTAGTACCCCTGCCATGAACGGGGATTCAGTTTGTTGTACCAAGGCATCCATGGAGACGGGAGGTCGGCCTTTCCGCAAATTTCCTCGTAGTTTGCGTCTGTTTAGATGTCCCGAGTGCTGCTCCCACGACCGTTCCACATCTCAGGTGATAAAGGGGATGGAGTCCATTGCCTATGTTGTTCCCTCTTGGAATCCCCCTCCTTATGCGGTCCTCTCGTGGGGGCTTATAAGGATCATGCTCCTTGACTTGGCTCGTTCTCCCTTCCCCGTCGACTTCGAGGCGTCGTAGTGTTATCGTTCTTCACACTGGCCATTGCATTTTGTCACGGTGAGTTCCTCCAAGTCTCGGCAAAGTAGTTTTGCTAAGGTGTGCCTCCACCTCATTAGTGTTAGCTTATAGAGTTTGATCCCTTGCGGGTTAGCTATCTAAGTGGCACTTCTTTGGTCTTACGTCCTAGGGGTTGGCGTGACTCACTCATGTTTGGTCGATACCGCTTGATCCAACGAGTGATTTTATTTGTAGAGAACGATCGTTCCCATTTCTGATGCCAAACTAATAGTGCTTTTTCTCACCAGATTAAAATTTGGATCTTCTAGGGATCGTGAGGCGGAGTCTTGTGGCGCCCAAACGGGGTGTCCGTTGACAACTTTGTCAACTGCGGAAAATCTATCGTCTCGTATCCCACGAGACACATACGGCGAAAATGGCCGCGGGCCAAATACGCAATGCTCGTCGACATGCGTTCAGCGATTATATTATATGGTCTAGAGTTATACATTACTCTGTAAAAACTTATATTAAAATTTACAATTCTAATACATATTATCCCAAAACATCAAAGCCACAATCCAGCTTTCTTCAAAATCGACCTCTGAGATGAGTCGTCTTCTCGAGCTCCCCTTGTACCTGAAATAATATTCCCTTGTGGGGTGAGCTATCACCGTGGATTGGATACTATTGAGTTTACTCCCACCTAAGTACATATCTGATGATCCAGTGTAAACACACACTCAAGTAAATTCGATCTACTTGAATGGCTATATGCCCATTCCATGTCTCGAGTCTGCAGGCTTCACTCTTCACTTTAAAGCCATGTATGAGAAAATATCATTTTCAAAACAAAACTTGTTGTTCTCGAAAATACCTTCTGGGGTTTCGAGTAAAAAATATGGGACTACCCTCAGAGGTGAATGTGTTTGAGAACTTCCCAGCTTGATCTGGTCCTCATCGAAATGATGCATTGGACCGTCTCCCAACCCGTTCTCAGGAGAAAATCATCATGTAAAATTCACTTTCTTGTCGTATTCATTTTGAAGAAAATTCGTATCATCTTTGCTCACTTCCCTAATTTATAAGTTATCGGTGCATATGAAAATGCGATATGCATTTTCAATCATTTTACTCTAATATATCAAACATGCATATATTCCCCAATTTACAATCACACCACATGTAATTTAATTTTTATAATAATCCTTCATTGCTTCAGTGGGCTAAACAAATTTCATCTCCAATGGCACATACACCTGATTATATTCCATATAATTGTGACATCATGTTAACACCTCAAACTTGTGCATTAACCTATTAATTCCACAACTCAAGCCATTCATTTTAAACAATTTTAAGCACACAATCGTGGGCGTTTTGGTCAATTCACCTGAATATTCACATTACTATTCATGTCACTATTCACATCACTATTCCCGTACTATTCATGTAAACAGTAAAACCCTCGGGTTACTGTTCATGACCACTCAAAATAAATTTTCTCACTCGGTTCAAAGCTTTTGAGACCGATATTAATGGCCATTTCCAGCCTCATAAACACCTAAACATGATTTAATGTATAAATCCTAACCTGGCTTGACCAAACGATCGGAGTCATTTGTCCCGAACAAACTCCTAAAATTCCAACAATTCGGTCGAGTTTTAGGCCCGATCAAAGCGGCCATTCAAGGCCTCCAAATCAACTCAATCATCGAAGCAAAACCTTTAGAAACAAAATGCGCTCAAGTAGGATAAAACCCCTACCTCCACGAATTTTGTCGAAACTCAACTTTTTGAGTAATCGCATTAGATCGCCTTTGCGACCACCAACTAGTCCTCAGGCCCCATCGAACCGACCGCCAGCCCGAAAATTTCATACCACTTTTCTTACTCTCCTTTTCCTTTCTTTCTCCTTACGAATTCTTTTCCTTTCTATTAGTCTTCTTTCTCATTCTTTTTCTTTCCTTTTTTGCTTTTCTATTCTTTTCTCTTTTCATCTCATTTCCCTTCGTTTCTCCCATTTCTCCTTTTCTCTTTGCATTTCTCTCCCAATGGGATGGCGTGACCGTATAGGTCGAGAAGGAAATTTCCTTCTCCTTTCCTCAAGCCAAATTTGTGGCCCTAAATTTTCCATCCTTATTCCTTATTTCTTAATTCCCTCTTTGTGACATCATCATTACATGGCTCAATATGAGCCATAGGATTCTTCCCACACATGGCTAATTGTGAGCCATTCCTTTAATGCCAAGTGTCACACTCTTCGGGTGTCATGGCATCCCCTAACTGCCATGTGTCATCAGACACCTACGTCTCGAAAAGCGTGAAATCCGAGGCCACCTCGGAATCTAGCAGGGTCGTGGTAGCTAAATTTGCAAGGCGATTTGTGAGGAGGAGATTCGTTTCGTCATTCGAGATCTAGAAAATTTTTATATTTTTACCGAAATTACTATTTTGCCCTTTTTGAGAAAATTGGAATTTTCTCGGGTCTCGTTCTCCCCTCCTTAAAAGAATTCAGTCTCGAAATTCACGCTTTTATACGCATCTGACCACGTGCATACGTAACCTCGTGACTCCCGAGACCACGTGGGGTAAGACCACCCGGTTAAGGTCTCAATTACTGACAACCTGATGGCTGTTAAACTCATCCATGTCAAGAATTACATCAACACCCAATGCGTCTACCACCTAGGTCCACCGTGACGAGATCAGTATCCCATTCACTGATCTCGGCCACGTCTCACGACTCTCACCCTCGTCCTGGGAAGAATTTCCCCATCATAAAGGCCTCGATCTCTATGTCCAAACCCCAGCACACAAATGCATTAATGAATAGATATGATGCATCAATCAAAAGCTACTCTAGGCAACAAGTGCAAGGGTAAAAACGTACCACCTTGCTCCCAGAGAATTAGTGCGACGCTCGATCTGGCTGTACCATGAGATCTGCCTCCTAGGACAATCTTGCCTCCTTATTTTTCAACATTTTTTTCATTCCAACTACTGAAAATACCAAAAATATATATATATATATATATATATATATATATATATATATATATATATATATATATATATATATATATATATATATATATATATATATATATATATTCTCGTTTTCAAATAACCCAAATAAATTTATTGAAGAATTTATTTTATCCATTTTTCATTTTAATTCTTGACCATTTGTCCAAAGATTTTCGAACACCTAAGGTTATATTTCTCGGCCCACAGTGTTCAATGTTTTCTTTCTATGCTATTCTGAAACATACACTTTCAATCACAATTTATACAACCTTCACAATAATCACACAATCACATAAAACACAGTGCATGTAGTGTTCTAATCCTATCCCATGATTGTCTAGGTAATCACATATCTAACCCTAACATCGAGCCACCAAGTGGTGATGTTCTTACACCTTTCGACCATGGCCTAAGCCCAAGTCCCCCAAGCCCTAGGCGTATACCTAACTTATCGATACTAAGCTCTAGGTATTTGTAAACCTAGGCTCTGATACCAAGTTGTGAAGCTTGTATCAGGACTAAACTTATGGATACCCAAACCCGAGCTCCCTAGGTAATCGTTTACCTAAGCTCACGATACCATCTTTATTGAAGGCGCACATCGAGGACTAAACTTATGGATATACCCAGGCTCGAATTGTCGTTTTACCTTGGCTCACGTCTCATCTTTGTGGCCCCAAACCCGGGGTGTCGTTGACAACCCGTCAACCTGCGGAAAATCTATACGTCTCGTATCACGAGACAGACACATACTGGCGAAAATGGCCACTTGGGCCCGCCGCGCAATGCTCATCAACATACATTCAACCCGATTATATTATATGGTCCAAGTATACATTACTCTTAATACAAAAACATATTAAAATTTACAATTCTAATACATATTATTCCAAAACATCAAAGCCACAATCCGGCTTTCTTCAAATTGGCCTCTAGGATGAGCCGTCTTCTCGAGCGCCCCCTGTACCTGAAATAATATTCCCTCGAAAGGGTGAAATTTGCTCGCCCGATGGTGGAATCACCACAAATAGGTTACTCCTTTAAGTGCATGTATGCAATGATCCAATGTAAACACACACTCAAGTAAATTCGTGATCTACTTGAATGTCTACATGCCTATTCCATGTCTCGAGTCCTCACCGACTCCTCACACTTGCCTAAAGCCATGTATGAGGGAAAATACCATTTCAAAACAAAACTTGTTGTTCTCGGCCTCTTGAGGTTTAACAAAAAATATGGGACTACCCTCCGAAGCGAATGTGTTGGAGAACTTCCGAAACAGTCATGGTCCTCATCCGAAGTAGTCATTGGACCGTCTCCTAACGCCATTCTCCGGAAAATCATCCTGTGAAATTCCTTTCGCAATCATGTTCGTTTTTCAGAAAATTCATGTCATGCACTCACACCTAATTCCTAGGTTACCCCGGTGCATATGAAAATGCATTATGCCTTTTCAATCATTTTTATACCAATATATCAAACATGCATACATTCCCAAATTTACAATCACACCACATGTAATTCAATTTTTATCAACCATCACCCAAACTAGCTTTCAGTGCATTTAAGCAAATTTCATCTCGATGGCTTTATACACGCGGTATATTCCATATAATTGTGACATCATGATAACACATCAAGTTTATGCATTAACCTATTAATTCCACACAACTCAAGCCATTCATTTCAAACAATTTCAAGCACACAATATATGGATGTTTTTGGTCCAATTCACACAAAAATATTCACGTACTATTCATATTACTATTCACATCATTATTCACGTCACTATTCACATCACTATTCACATTACTATCCATGTGAACAGTAAAACCCCGGGTTACTGTTCACGACCACTCAAAATAGAAATTTTCTCACTCGGTTCAAAGCTTTTGAGACCGATATTAATAGCCATTTCCGGCTCATTCACACGAAACATGATTTAATGCATAAATCACAACCTGGCGACCCGAACAGTCCGTGGACTGTCAGCGAGCTCCTAAGAACCAACAATTCGGTCCCAAGTTTTAGGACCGATCAAACGACCATTCAAGGCCTCAAATCAACTCAATCATCAACAAAATACTTAAACAAAGTGTAGCTTTCAGTAGGATAAAACACTACCTCATGGAGTTTGTGAAACTCATTTTTGGTAATCCTTAGTAGATCGCTACGTGTACCAACTTTGTAGTCCTCGAAGCTATCGAACCGACCGCGAAAGCCAAGAAATTTTCCTTTCCCTTTTCCTTCTTTCTCCTTTTCCTTTCTTTCCTACAAAATTCTTTTATTTTATTTGTTTTTCTTTTTCATTCTCTTCTTTTCTTTCTTTTGCTTTTCTATTATTTTCTCTTTTCTCATCTCATTTCCCTTTCATTTTCTCCCCATTTTCTCCTTTCTCTTTGCATTTCTCTCCCAATGGGATGGGCATTGACCGTATAGGTCAAGAGAAGGAAATTTCCTTCTCCTTTCCTCAAGCCAAATTTGTGGCCCTCAATTTTCATTCCTTATTCCTTATTTCTTAATTCCTCTTTATGACATCATCCACTACATGGCACAATATGAGCCATGGGATTTATTTCCCACACATGGCTAATTGTGAGCCATTCCTTTAATGCCAAGTGTCACACTCTTGAGGTGCCATGTGGCATCCTAACATGCCGTGTGTCGTGAGCACCCACGCCTCCAGCGTGAAATCGACCACCTCGGAATCTAACGAAATTCGTGGTAGCTAATTTGCAGGCGATTTTAGCGAGAAATTAAGTTTAAGTGTCAAGATCTAGAAAATTTGATTCTTGCAAAGTGCGATTTTACTTTTTGAGAAAATTGGAATTTCTAGGGTCTTATCTTTGGGCGAATCGTGTATTTGTAACACACGAGATGGTCGTGGTGCTCTGAAGCTCTCTAATGTCTAAGTCAATTTCTTTAGAGAAAGAATTCAAGAAATTTAATGGATGACGTTATGATTAACGTACCTTTTATGGTAGAGCAGATTCGGTATTTATAAGAGAAATACGTGGTTACTTTTTCCTTGTTAGATAGTGATACGGTATCTCTCCCATTGGGTGAGGGGTTTTCTTTTCCTTATCATGGACCGACTGTTAAGGGATAATGGAGGAGCCGTGATGATGCAAATTCTTCTTTCATAATCCGTGGGGCACGGATCATGGAGGCAGTGTTTTCACTGCACTTTGCATGAGTTTCTAAGGCCGCTATGTGCTTGATTACACAGCGGGATGTTTTTCAACTCGGGCTTCGGCCATGACTGGCATGGGTAGGATCTCACTGTGGGCCGAGCTTCCTACTTGGGTCTATGCCCTAACTCCCTTCATATGGTGGAGGTCTGGGCATGCGCTTTGCACCTGCGCTCTCGGCCTATGCACATATTGTTTTCTACCCTATCAGTATGGCTTGTAGGAGATGCCCTTCGACATGTGACAATTTGAAAGATTTGCATTTCCCAAAATGAAATAAACTAAAGAAAAATTTATTAAAAAATTAAAAAAAAGATAAATAGGATGAAAATTTAGAAAAAATTACCATAAGAAATTTTCTCAAGTGATATACCTTCATTGGAAAAAACATAGCATTTAGAAAAAAGTCTATTTATGAATCAAACCCATGACTTCAAATATGGGATGAAACAATTACATTATTGGGCTTGCTTTATAATTTGTAATAATAAGAATATTATATAAACTAATTAAAATAATATTAAATTTATTATTTTTAATATATATACGAAGTGGATGTTGCTATGCCTAGCTAATGTGATTTGAACTCGAGACATACCCTTTGCCCCACTAAAATCTGAAAGGATTAAATCGTTGAGCTATCACCACCTGTTTTAGTTAAGTTTGCCCCTCATTGATATTAAACCCTGGCTACGCCAACATATATATATATATATATATATACCTTATATATATATATATATATATATATATTAGTTTTTATTATAAGAATGAAATTTTAGTTTTTATTTTAAGTTGTCTATTTCAAGGATCATATAAATTCATCCATCCAAGATAGATTAAAATTTTCTAAAGCTGAAACTCTTTGGAAAAATAAAAAAATGATGAGATTTTAAGGGAGTGTGATAATCTATGGAAAGACCTTTTGGAAAAAGTAAAAAGTGTAGGATATTGTGGGAATGCAATAATGTATAGAAAGATTGTTTCAACCTTTACTTTGGCTTAGAAAATCTTTAAGGGCCCACTGAATGTTATGTAAATCAGAATGTAAGCTATGAATTTCAATTGTGACATGATTCTACTACTAAGAGAATGAAGCTTTTATTAATTTCCACGACAAAATAAAGTGTCCTTGGAAGGATAATATATATATATATATATATATATATATATATATAACTAGTTCACATGACTTTGTATTTTTTCTCTCATTATTAAAAGCCAAGTGTAGAGAGGTATATAGTTACTTAGTTCCTAAATAAAGGAATTAGGTTCAAAATAATGGATTTAAGATATTAATACTATGATAATGCTCTTTCAAGCTAAGCCGAAACAAAGCATAGGCCTTTTAACTTTGAAAAAGTGAAAATGAACACTTGAAAGGACTATGGAACCCTCTTTATGATTGAAGAAGCCTCCCAAAATCATCCTCAAGATTTGAAGGAAACTAAATGTGAAATTACTTTCTAGATTATGTTCTGAGAAATAATTTTGGGCAATCATTTTTAGAGAAAATACCAAGAATTTAAGGAAGAAGAAGTTCAATTTCTTTTATGATAAAAAGTTAAAATAAAGTCATTCTAAAAAGGAACTTTAATATATCTTTAACTCCTTAAAACTTATGTGTAAAACATAATATGTCCATAGAAAAAAATAAGAAAAGATTATAGTAATGTAACTTTATTAGACCTCCTTTTTCTTGTTTAGTAAATATATTATTGTTGTGATATGTGCAGTAAATAGTGATAAAATTAAAAAAAACGAGGAAAACGAACCACCAGTTTATGGTTCAACAATGTGCTTATATCATCGGGAACAACATTTGAAACTTTCATTATCATTAAATAGGGTTATATAAAAGGGTATTTATAATAACCCTTGGTATGATAAAATTACAAAGCCTATATATATATATATATATATATATATATATATATATATATATATATATATATATATATATATATATATATATATATATATATATATATATATATATATATATATATATATAATAAATGCCGTATCATGGGGGCTTCACTCCTACATCCTAACCTATTATTTCATTCCCTAATAAGAAAGATGGCTTGAAGGGCCAAATGTCATTACATAGCTCGACGGGGCTTCCCAACACCCCTTCTGGCTCTTCTCGGGCATATTTTAAGAGGGTTAGTACTAGTATTCCAATTAACATATAATCTATGGTATGTCTGGAGAGTTACTGAAACACAAGAATTTATCGAGAAAAATAGCATAAATTCACAATGAATTAAAAGTCCTTACTTTATCATTAAAAACGAATATTCTTATATTCCTTTCTTGTCCATCACAAGCTAGTACTAGCAATAATGCACCCCATAGCATTGATCAAAAGTAGGGGTGTATTTGAGTTGAGTCGAGTTAGAACCAAGTCAAAGCTTGACTCAATTAGAAAATTAATAAATAATTATATTTGCTCGAAATCGATTTGAGTTTAACTCGATTAAGCTTGCGAGCAATTTGAGTCGAGTATTGTGATACTCGTACTTGAATTTGACTCGACAAGTTATTTGAGCTCGAACTTGAATAAATTAACTCCAAGTCGAACTTAAGTATTCTATGAGTCGAGCTAGAGTAGGTTACAAATAGCTTGACTCATTTACACCCCTAATCAAAAGTAGTTAACATCTCGAACTGAAACTCCATCAATTCCTGTAAGTTTGAACAACTAATAACATAATATCATTAATCCTGCATTGAGCAATATAGATATAGATGGTCTCTCAATTCCTTTCTCTTCTTATGCATAACACATATCACTCTGAATTATGTGGACTACAAAGTCTCCTCTTCTATTGCAGAGTCTTTGTGTTCGTCTTCTATTACCACCCACCTTGTGAAAAACTTTTGGCTTTCGACTATGGTTTAAAATTTTTTGTCAAGTTTGTGAGTAAAGAGATTCAAGTTGATGACTAAAGAGCCTTTGATTAATAAAGAACCAACTAAAGCAGAGGATATCAAGGACCAAATCCTTTCATGAGGAAAAAGTCAATGACAAATATGTATTGACTAAAACCGACATCAAAAGATTAAGAAAAAGGCTTTGGAGGTTTGGAAATATATTGTAATTAGTTGGTCAGCTCACAAATAATCATCCTCATATTCAATAGGGGAGAAAGTTTCTAATAGTATATAAATATGAGTTCCTTTCAACCGAATGACCAGTTTAAAGTTAGCAGAAACCATTAATAAATCAAACTATATCTATATCTGATTGGATCAGTCAGATTGTACACACTAAGACCATATATCTTGAGGTCTCTCTTAGTCAAACACATAGTAAATATTCGAAAGGATCTTATAATTTAACTTAAGAAGGTTACAAGCAGGAGAAATAGGGAATATATCCCGAATAAAACCAGTATTTCCTTTATTTAAACGGCATGAAGCGGATGTTGGGTGAGAAGAATCAAATTTTGCTCAGTAAGGCGTGAAAGTTTTTGTAAGCCCACGATGTAAGATTTTTCATTAAAAGTGGGCCTCATTAATTGAAATTAAGCTGATTCAGTTTGGTCTAATTAAGTGAGATTATCACAGTTTCTGGCAAAACTTATGGAGTAACGAATTAATGAGCTAAGTATGGCCCGGCCCGTAATGAGAGGGCCCGTGGTCAGAACTCAATATAAAGAAGGCTCAAGTCCCTCCCAAACCCTAAGGATACGTACAATTCTCACATACAGTTTCTGAGAAAATATTTTTCTGAGATCAGTGAGAGGCATTCTCATTCAAGCCAGTGTCACGAAGACGGGTCGTTCGGGAGAAGATCTTGGGAATTAAGTTTCTTCACGGAGTTCTTCATCAATTTTACGTCGAAGACATTCATGGGTTCCAGTAGTATGTAATTTCTGAGTTTTTCTCCATTAAAATTATGCTTTGTGTTTTAACATAGTGATCTAGGTTGTTAAATCATGTACTTGATTGGTATCGAGCCAACCATAGTTAAATTCAAAGCATATGAATCGGAGAATTTTTTTTTTTTTTTTGGGTTTATGAAAAATGGGGCGTACATCCAAATTTGGAATTTTCTATACATCTAAAAATTGATTTTTGCATATTTGGAATCTACGACGAAGGCGATCAGATGTCGATTGGGTGGCCCGTCGCGGTGGCGGACCAGCCCTCCGCAGCGCCAGCGCCGCAACGTTGAAGAGCGACACATGCAGCACAGCGCGGGTCCGATCGCGACCTGGCGGCGTCATGATGGCGTCCCGGCGCGCGCCGGTGACGCCGGTCAAACGGATCTACCCAACGTTTTGACCGGTTCCAGTAAGTGGATGCTGGCGTGTGCGCGTGGACAGCGTGTGGCGTGGGCCGGCGATGGGTGATGACGTCGTCTCGCGCCCGGCCTTTGACCGGGCAGGTCCAGCGGTCAGCGACCGACTTGAGTCCAGCGGTCAGACCCGACCAGCCGGTTACTGACCGACCGGTCAGCGGTCAAAGCCGACCCGATCGACACGAAGCCCGGTCAGCGAGCGGCCCGGCTGGTGCCTTGACGCCACACAGCGACGCCACGTCGCCGACGCCGGCGTGATGAGGCGCGTCGCGATGTGACCTGGGGAAATCGCCGGTATCTGCGGGCTATTGAAATTCCTACAATGTGGTATATTCACGCTACATGTTTGAAGCTTTTACGGATAACAGAATGCGTATAGAACCCTAGCACATAGGAATTAGGGTATTTGCCCGCAATATTTTGTATTTCTCTCATGGTTGAAATACATATGGTAGCTAGCATGCATATCCACGCCATTGTGTAGAGTCTATGATAGTTGACTATTAATGAATGATTGGCTTAATTATAATTGTATAACATATATATTGAATGTGGTACATAAAGTTTATATCCTTGGTATGAGATTTTCAAAGTTCAATTGAGTTGGCCGCCAAAAAGTGGCACCACTTGATGGGATTTGAGAAATATCGAGTCTCATATTGTGGTAGGATGTCCTCACCGTTCTATTACGTGATCATACTCCCAAAGGGGTGGTCTGTGTTAGTTCATGGAGGGATACATGTATGGCATGTGAGAAATGGCCAGTCTTAGTGGTTCGTACACCCACAAGGTGGTGATTTCACGAAGGATTAGAATATGTTCTCATGGACACTGTCATGTGGAGAGTGTACAGCTGCATGTCATATTTTCTGCCCAAAGGTGATTATGTGATGATGTATGTAATTCTCTATGAGTATTCACATGATGCTGATTGTATTGTTTTGTTTTATTTTCATGATTTTACGTGAGCTGCGATTCCATTTCAATTGGGGTCCTTCTTGGATTGAATTTCAAGAAATGGAAGAGGACTTTTTCTATTGGAATGGAGCTGGCCGGATGTTCATAGGCGCTTCTGATGGATAAGTGGGTAGATATCACAACCTCTAGTCTTGGAAAATTTGAAAGCGGACTATGCTGCACAGGAGGAGGGACGATAGGATTTGTATTAATGATGAAGAAATCCATACAGAACACTTGAAAAGTGGTTTACCATTAGACTGTACTGCTAAGGAAATGATGGCAGCAATAGAGGCTAGAAATCGAGTTTCATCCAATGAGGTTGGAACACTTCTTCAAAAGCTCTTCAACATGAAGTATGATGAATACGGTAGGTTAGAGATTATATCTAAGGATGGTAGACTAAGACGAAGCTCAAGCTCTCAATGTTACCATTCGGATACTTGCATTGTGCATCAAGCCTAAACACCCTTCCACGATTTTGGGATTATAAAGACAACTACAATTCCAAGATGAGACTTGGTCGAGTTAATGACTTATGCAAAGGGTGGTGGCGAGAAAGAAGCGAAGAAGGAGAAAAAGGCATATGGCTTATATCTTGCTAGTCAATAAAAGGAAAAATAAGAAGTTCAAAAGTCGAGCTCATAAAGGTGCTCAGAAACTACGCATCCAATAGAGCAATATGGGTCTAAAGACATTCTTGAAAAAGGATGGTGATCATTTGCTTCTTTTGTAAGAGAAGAAGGTCACATGAAGAATTTGTCACAAAATTTAAAAAGCTTGGATGTCCAAACGTGGGCTTCTGAGTAATTATTCTTTAATACTTGTTTGTAGATCAGCTATACAGGCACCATCCGGTTCTTGGTGGCTCGATAGTGGGCGACTAATCATGTTGCATTTACTGTCTGAGGGGATTCATAAAAGCGGGAGGAAGCGAGCAAAGGATGAATCAAGGAGTCAGCGTGGGAAGCGATGAGAAGGTTGAAGTCATGTTCGTGGGAGATGTAATCTTAGTTTTGAATTTGGTTTTAAATTGATGTTGAAAGAACACCATTTTATGTACCTTCAACTGAAGGAATTTGATTTCCGTATCATGTTTGGATTCATATGATTACTCTTTTGAAATTAAGAGCAATATTATTTCAATATTTCTTAATTCAAAT
Source organism: Tetrastigma voinierianum (assembly GCA_016808115.1). Lineage (NCBI taxonomy): Eukaryota > Viridiplantae > Streptophyta > Magnoliopsida > Vitales > Vitaceae > Tetrastigma > Tetrastigma voinierianum. The sequence continues at coordinate 128,388 of JAEQBH010001382.1, forward strand.
AAGGTTGGGTACTGTCATATGTCCAACGGATTATACAGATTAAGTTTATCTCCCGATGACATATACGTAGCTTATACGGCTGAAAAGGTTGTTTCTAAGAGACCACTACCTAAGGAAGAGTCTTATGCATTATGGCATAAACGACTTGGCCATATCTCTAAGGATAGAGTAGAAAGGCTAATAAAGACTAATATCCTGCCTGCTCTTAAAAATGATTTAGAGATATGTATAGGCGTGTAGAAGGTAAAATGACCAGAATAAGAAAGAAAAGCTATGATCTGTAGTTACGACTTGTTGGAAGTCATTCACACCGATATAAGTGGACCTTATGTTAGCAACCTTGTGTGAAATTTTTATTTCATCACATTTATTGATATTCTCGATATGGTTATTTGTACTTGATTAAAGAAAAGTGATCTTGACGATTCGAGATTTTCGATTTGAAGTCGAAACAATGGGAAAAGTCATAAAGGTTGTTAGATGTGTAGGAGTGGAGAGTATTATGGCAAGCATGTGATCTTCGGGCGGCTTAAAGGGCCATTAAGCCAAATAGTAGAGGACTGGGATAGTGGCACGATTTTACTATGCACCTCTGAGCAAAATGGTATAGCCGAAAGGCGCAATCGTACTCTTATGGAAATGGTAAGGAGTATGATAAGTAGGACAAATTTACCCGGTTTTCTATGGTGAAGCTTTGAAAACAGCTTTGTACATTTTGAATCGTGTACTACGAAATTTGACCCGTGACTCACTGGGTTATGAATTTGGCCAGCTTTAAGCAACCATCTTAAGGTTTGGGGATGTCCTGCCCAGTAAAGTTATGTAATCAACATTGTAGTTGGTTCAGAACCACTAGGTGTTATTTTGTATCTTACGGAACATTGAAGGGATATCGGTTCTATAATCCTGATAGAGCCTGTGTGGAATCCGCAGAGCAGTAGTTTTGGAGTTTGATGTGGCTAGAAGAGAAGTAGGCGCTCCTGAGACTATTGAGGATGATATCACAGGTGATTAATGGTATCTGTGTCTCCTCCCCATACAGGATAGTGGCCAAACTCCCACACCATATTGAACACATTGAGACTAGGGATCTGTTGTTGGGTGCTCTAATGAGTTATTGAGGCTCTCAGTGGGAAATGCTTGGCTATGCCTCAGTAAGGAGATCACTTTGGGAGAGACAGTCAGCTATACCAGGGCTAACTAGTCTATATAGGAAACCAGGCTACGATATCGGTTCTGTGAGTGATCCAATAACTTATGAGGAAGCTGTTTCACTTGTCTGTCGAAGCTGTGGTTGGATACGATGAGAGATGAAATTCAATCTATGAGGCATAACGAGATTTGGAACTTATTGATTTTGATGGTCATAGACCCATTAGAGCACCAAATGATTGTATAAGACACAAGAGACTCTAAAGGAAAGGGTTGAAAAGTTTAAAGCCAGGCCCGGTATCCAAGGTTTCACTGAGAGAAGGAGTAGACTATGAGCGACTTTTTCTCAGGTCTCTTCTAAAGATTCTTTCGAGTGATCCTTGGCATTGGTTGCTCATTTTGATATGGGTTACCCAGATGGATCTTAAAGCGCGCTCTCAATGGAGACCTTAATGAAGAGTCTATATGCTGCAACCATGAAGGTTTGTGGCAAATGATTCAGGCAAACTTGTATGTAGACTGAAAGAAATTCTATTTATGGTCTCAAGCGAAGCTTCTAGGTGATGGTACTTAAAGTTTCATAGTGTTGTTGCTTCATATGGTTTTTGTTGAACAAAGTAGATCAATGTATATCTTTGCAAGGTAAGTGGGAGGAAATTCATTTTTTCCTAATACTCTATGGATGATATCCTGCTATGACGGTGACCTTGGTTTACTGCATGAGACAAAGCGGATGTTGTCAAAGAACTTTGATATGAAGGACCTTGGTGAGGCGTCTTTTGTCCTAGGCATTGAGATTCACAGGAATCGTTCTTGCAGACTATTGGGTTTATCTCAGAGGGCATATGTTGATTGTTTTAGAAAGATTCAACATGCAACAATGCGAGAATTTGCTCACATGTAAAGGTGATAAGTTGAGTCTATCACAATGTCCTCGATAGGATATGAAAGCCCGAATGAAGAATGTGCCATATGCTAGTGCACTTGGGATTATTATGTATGCTCAAATTATTTCAGCCCCATAGGCGTGACATTGCCTTTGCAACGGGACTTCTAGGCGGATATCGGTCAAACCAGGGACATGATCATTGGGTTGTTGCGAAGGTATGAGGTACTTAAGAGACGAAAGACTATATGTTGATTCTGAGCATGTTCATGACCTACGATTAGTTAGGTATTACGGATTAGACTTTCTTGTGTCGGGATGAAAGTCAACAACCGGGTTACAGTACCAGTCGCGGGAAGTGCAGTATCATGGAAAAGTGAGAAAGCAAATCAATAGCATCTCACCATGCAGCGGAGTTTGTAGCATGCTTTTCGGGCGGCTTCACTCGGGCAATTTAGCTCGAAACCTCATTAAGGGAGGAGTTAGTGTTTGATTTTGTGGATAAAAGCTGGAACAGTGTATTGACAATAACTCTGCGATGTTTGTCAGCAACAACGAGAGGTCAAGGAATGCAAGCACATGGAGGTGAATGCGACCATAAAGGAAAAGTTCAAAGCGGTGGCGTTGAAGTGGAGCACATATCCAACGGATGATAATATAATTGGAATCCGCTAACTAAAGGTCTTAAACCCTTGTGTATTTGATCGACATGTCACGATAACATGGAAGCAGGGTATCATAAAGGATACCTATAAAATTAGTGAGGAGCTAATTAGTTTTACATATTTGCAACTCTTAGCGGACGAATCAGTTTCATTACATTTTGTAACATTGAATTTGCATATCAATAAAAACACATTAATAGGTGTATGATCTGGGTTATATGTAAGAGTTGATACATATTAGTAAATCTCATTATGTAAGCCTTGATATGATATGAGGGCATTCTGGCATTGACCTTAATATTTTTATTACATAGGCGAGTTACTAACAGAGGCTAACTCTCTCTGAGTTAAGTGGAACCATGATGATTGTCTGATGACACTAGGTTTGTGACACTTAAGGAGAAGAATTTGGACTAACAAAATGGATAACACATGAGTATCACTCGTGTAGGAGTATTGTCCATTTAAACACCTTACCATATTGAATCCATATTAGTAAAGTTGAAAGCACTCGTGACCATGGAAGGGCTTTCGTGAGTACATGCAATTACCGCCATGATTCAGTGTTCGAGACTTTATGGGATCGGATTGACTATTAAGAATAATCTCTAGACCAATATAAAGGTGCGCACACAGTTTTGTTTCAATTAATATCGCCCAAGTGGGAGAATGTAAGATTTTTCATTAAGTGGGCCTCATTAATTGAAATTAACTGGATTAAGTTTGGTCTAATTAAGTGAGATTATACAGTTTCTTAATAAAACTTATGGGGCTGGCAAGTGTGTGGGCTGAGTATGGCCCGGCTCATGTGAGAGGGCATGGTCCTCTTTTGATATAAAGAGGCTGAGTCCCTCCCCGAACCACTGGGATCGTCTGATTCTCACATCACAGTTTACGAAATATTTTTTACGAGATCGAGTGAGAGGCATTCTCATTCAAGCCAGTGTCACCAAAGGGTCATTCGGAGAAGATCTTGAGGTCGTTTCTTTGCGGGTTCTTCATCAATTCCGCGTCGAGAAGACATTCATGGATTCGAATCAAATATGTAATTTCTGATTTTCTCCATTAAAATTATGCTTTGTGTTTTAACATGGTGATCTAAGTTGTTTAAATCGTATCCAACACCTGATGCATCATGTGCAACTACATCATCCAGACTGATGTTTGTCATTTTGAAGTACTCCTCTTTGATCTTCGTCATATCGATTTCGGCCCGAGTCACTATTGCCCTTGTCGTAGATCTTTATACTTAATCCGTATCCAGCCATTAGAGGCTACGATGATGTGTGATGGATCATGCAATGGAGAAAGATAATGCTCATGAGAAGCTTACATATTATAAGTTCTAATGGAAGAAATACTAACTTTCATGGAAGGTCTTCCAATTGGACTGGTTTCAGATCTTCTTGAACTTCCAGTGGTATGCATTAAAGCAACTTCAAACGTTTAGAAGTTGCTTATATGCATACACAGTTACTACCACAAATGGCAAATTGAGTTGTATATACATTAAAGTTTGTGTTTAGTTTGTTGAGAGAAAAGGGGAAGAAGAGAGGAGAATTTTTTAGCCTAACAATAGTTCGGAAAGTACAATATCAAAGGAAAGATCCGTAAGTTTAAGATTGTATTTGGTTCTTGGTAGTTGGTACTAAGCAAAGCAAAAAATGTATAAAGAAAAATATTTTTTTATACGAATTTGTCTAATAAAATCTTTAAAAAAATCGTATATAAACAATTAAAAATTTATATATTTTAAAATTATTTAATCTTTATATCGATGAATTAAAATAAATAAAATGAGTTTGAAATAAAAAAAAAAAATATATTTGGATTTGAATCTACTGCATTTTTTCCTTCTTTTCTACTTTTCTATCTATTTTCTTTCTCTCAAAATTTCAACCCTAAAGATCAAAAGTTTTTTCTTCTCTTTCCTTTATTCATTCTTCCATCACACCTCAGCAAAGTGTTTCTCTGGAGATTCTATGCACAAAATTACCTTGCAATATAGGTCAAATCACCATTTCCATTGCTACTAATGGCCTGTCAAATTTATAAAAATTAATTTTAGTATTCAAAAAAAAAAAAAAAAAAGGAAATTATCTACCTATTGATTGTAGGTATTCATAGAAATCCAAACCTGATCAATAGCAACTTTGTAACTTTCTTGTAGCACCCAAGAGTTGCTCTAAGTTGGAAAAAGATTGTAGTGACAGTATCCACACAACATCATCGTATCATTTGGCCTCATTCAATGGCTGTAGCTTAAGCTGCCTCAGATTTTGCAAGATTCAAGTCCACCAAACCTCTATCATGCCTGTACGAGCTCACTAGACCCACTAGAAGCTGTGCATCACACACAATACAAGTCAATCTATAGAGTGAAAATGTATAATTGCTAGAAGATTATAACAATGGTATCCGTATCAAATTTACTAACACATTTCTTTCCATATAAATATTATCTGCTCTTAATATGTAAGATAATCACAATTTTAGAACATGTCTGCATTAAAGGAGTATGGTACATATATATTGCCCAAAATTTTCTGCATGTCATAGATGTGTAGTTTATTGAGTTTGTGAAGCTAGATAGAGTAGACATCCCTTATGGAGTTGGATCGGTCGTTTACACATTAGGACTAGGTGTTGTGATTGGTGCAGTTAACAGTAATAAAATCGGAGAAAAACAAAGAAGAAGAATATATAACATAGATTTACATGGTTCGGCCAGCGTCTTTATCACGAAAATGACAAACTTTCCACTATATCAATTAGGGTTACAAGAGATGACATTGCAAGGATAAAATTTCAAAAATGCCCTTATACTCTGTGATATATGGCCCCCTAAAATATCTCTATACCATGTACCGTGAAGAGCTTTAAAGCATATTCATATAACTACGTACAAGGAGTTCAATTCATAATATAAATAGCATACATAATGGTATTAGCATTATCTCCGTACCTCCTATGTAGGAGGATTAAGCATCTTTTGACATGCTTCTCGGTTAGTGAAAAATACTCAATTTGAAATGGTAAGCCTACTATTAATGATAAATAATATTCATGGTGAAATAATATTGTCAAAGCTATAAGTTAAATTAGCTTGATATAATATTGACTTTGAGTAGTTAATAGAATAACATGATATATGTAGAATTTGATTAAAAAGACCCTTTGAAAATATAATTTTAGAAATCTAATCCTTATTTAATTTTTGGCCTCATTTGACAAAAATGTCATTATTTCTTCTAAAAATAGCTCTTTCAATTAAAAAATGTGTAGATCATGTATATTAAAGACATTTTTTTTCAAAATTAGTTATTTTTCAAGAGAAAGATTACATTTACAAATTTAGAATTATTTAAGGGTTTTTAACCAAATATTGCTTTATGTATTACCTTTTGGAGAGAAGGAGTGGAGATGTTGGATGTGATGTCTTCTTCCAGGGAGCATTGGAATAAAGTGCAGTAGATCTGTCTCACCCCCATTAGATGGTTGGGTGATGATACACATGCTAACTCTACCAATACCTGCAACTTATTTACTTCCGTCTTCCCCTTCTTCAAGGCTTTGTGGACAAATATCGCATCTCTTTCGGTTCCTTCATTCATCCACAAAATCATTGCTTTCTGTTATCAAACATTTATTATACAGTTACATACAACTCATGCATCAATTCTTACACAATTATTAATTGGTAAGTTCTACTAATGTCAAGCCCAGGTCAATCGCATTTTTCTAATTAAGATTGAATTTGAGTTGATTAGTCAAGTTAAAGTCGAGTTGATCAAACTGCTTAATTCAAAATTCATTTACTGTTTTCCCAAAAACTTTTCTTTATTAACTTAAATAAGATTTTTTTTACTTCTATTGACTTTACATAGTACATTGTAGTACTTTGTTCTTACAAGAATTCGAACTTGAGATCTTTCATAACCCTATCCCACCTCTTTGCCGCTTGAGCCAAGTCTTAATTATATAAGAGTTCAAATAGTAAATAGGACACGAGAGATTATTATCATTTTTTTTTTACTTCTATTGACTTTGCATAATACATTGTAGTGCTGAACCCCATCCCACCTCTTTGCTGGCAGGCCCAGAGTCTTAACGGCATCCATAATGCTTTTAAATTTATTACTTTTTATATACTTCTAGAGGGTGTGGATCACTTGAAATGAAAAAAAAACTAAGGGTTTGTTTCTTTAATTTTTTGAAAACTATTTTTTGTTATAAAAAAATAAGGACTGAGAAAAACACGGAAAACAGGTTTCATTCCCAATCTTTTTGTTCTAAAAAACACAGAGAATACAAAAAACACTTAATTAAGAGAATAAGAACAATTTTAAAATTAAATCAAAATGAAGTTTTCAATTTTTTCAAACTAAAGAGGCCCTTAGTTGCCAAATTTTTTTGTTATGTAAAACAGACTAAACACAAAAAATACTAAATTTAAGAACAAAACAGTTTTCAAAAAATACGAAAGCCAAATGGTATCATCGTATTTTCAAAAAACTATTATTAAAACGATTATAAAAACAGGACTGATGAAACTCTACCATTGCTAGTAGCAGTTTTAAGAGCATGTCATTCTACTAGAATAATAGTCATAAAGCGACTTTATATCATTTGACCCTGCTCCATCCAAACTATTTATGATATGCAATTAGAATCATTAATTTTCTAATCATATTGAATAGATATGTAATTATAGCAAAGTCATCCTCCATGAAATTGGGGCTAAGGTATGAACACAAAGTACCTTAAGAACACCAGAAAGTTTAGACTGAAGACGATTGATGATGGACTCTTTATAAAGCAGTTGATAAGTTTCTTTGATCTTTTTCCTCTGGGCTGCATTCCTGTGCCCCAATATCCATACTATCACGTATTCCTCCACTCCTCTCCTACCCCTCCATAAAACAAAAGAAAAAATTCTTCCCAAGGGTTTGAACTTCATATAATCGTTACAGAATGGTCTATATGCAGAGTTTAGTGTCAAAAGTAATTCAGTTTTTTAAAAAAAATTATACAGGTAATCTTCATTTCAAAATAATCAATAAGCCAAGTTTTTCCACCTTCTATTTGAAAAATACGAGTTTCTAAAAAATTAATCTTAAAACCACAGTTGATGAATAGTTTTAAGGTAATTTTTAAAATCACATTTGGTAATACGGTTTTCAAAACCTATGAAAAACTAATTTAGTGATTATTTTGAAAAAAAAAATGCTACTCATGTAATTTTTGGGAAAAAAATGAATTACTTTGATGCTAAGCTCCTATAAACATGCAAAAACTGAACAGATAAATGAAAGTAGAAAAAAAAAAGAAAAAGAAGAAGAAGAAAGACCCTGTAAAGCTAGATTAAGTCTCTCACAATCTTGGGTTGGAAGATTCAGATTGACGTCTGAAGTGTAGCCATTTTTTTCCGTTCTGCTTTGGGAACTCTAGAGGCAGATAACTTTATATAGGAAATTTCTGTTATTTGAATTCAATTTTAGGATAGAACCTTGGTATTTTGTGTCCACTCATGCACATGTCTTTTCCATAGGAAATCTTGGAGAGTCAATACTAATCTAGAAAACACAATATTGCTACTCCTCCATTAACAAGTGGATCTTCTAGATGTATAAGGTATCTCTACTTAATTATTATTTTATAACAGAGCATGAAAGTGGTTTCCACTTCGATCTTGAAACTAGTGACAAGAAAAAAATATGCTAGCTAGGTGTTACTGTTTACTAAAGTGGCTTATATATGCATTTTTCATCATTAGAGCCTCATTGTCTATTTTCCCATTTGTTTTGTGTTGACTAATGGTTTAACCTTATCATAGACCCTTTTTTTAATATTCTCTTATTCATTCAACTCGTACAGATGATTGTTACATCTTATGTCAACTAGGGGAAGAAGTTATTAGAGCTATATATGCATAGACTTTCCTTAACCTTTTGTAAATTCGTTTTAAAGTCATGAGCCCTCATCGAGTATAAAGCAAACAATGTTTACATGATTAAATATGCATCATCACATATGGTGTCACGTCCTTATCCTCGCACAGGCGAGAATGTGACTCGGTGAGACTCCTTAACCTGCTTTTCTAACATTGGTGGGCCTATTTCATATATAATTTAATAATGAAATACAACTTGTACTATGACCACCGTAGTGGTGTTTAAATGTCCTATATATACATGTCTGAGTCTCATTTACTTGTACTAACACAAACTCCACTATTAATAAAACGTTTACATTTACATTCTCAAACCAAAAATCAAAACCTACATTAGGTGGACTCCTATTGCTGTGTTGGCCTTGTTGTATGCGGAATGCCTCGAGATATCCTCTTCAGTACCTACACGGATGAAACACCCATGCTAAACTTATAACTTAGTGGGAAACAGATAACAGGTATGACCATTTGAAGTGGTCCACAATTACAAGATACATATAACATAATGCATATGTCAGAGTTTACGTATAACCTAATTCTTATCACAGAGTTTTCATATAGCATAATTCTTATAACAGGGTTTTCATATCTCTCGTAAGAGTTCAGAATAGAGATCTTGTATAGAAGGTACCCATAGGTACAATACAGAATAGAGCTGAACTGATTACTTATGCTTTCTTATTGTTAATTATTCATATTCTTATCATATAAATGTTTGTTTGTATAGACTAGTAACAATGAATGATAGGGACACAACACAATAGGTACCCAAAGGTACAATACAATATTGAATAGAGACGTGCCTGCCCATGTAACATAAGTGCCATTGCTTAACTGGCGGGAGGGCTAAAACCTTTGAACAAAGCATTACTTTACACCACTTGAAGCGTCGTAGCACTAGCGGGAGTATCGTTGCGATCAAAGATTGCCTGTTATTCACTATTCCAGGTCTTATGGAGACATACAATTATATATATTATTGAGCTTGTTATAATGTTCTTTTCATCACTTTACTTAAATAAAGGGTAGAAACAAGTTGCCAAAACGGGATCGGCGAGAACCAGCGAAGCCTTACTTCAAAGCGTGAGATTGAGCAATTTTATATACACTGGCGCCATATACGGACCCCTTTCATTTCGCCCCATTGGATCCCTCCTTAATCCGTGGATGATTGCACAGAATTAACGGAAGAACAAAACAAAAAACGGGGTTGTAGAATGAAGTACTGGACCTTAAACAACTTTGCAGTATTGACAGATCAACCTTGATGCGGTACTCAACTTTTGATGCAGTACTCAGCACCAATCGCGGTAATTCAAGCTGCCAGTGCCGGTACTCAACTTTCAATGCGGTGCTCAGCATCCTCCCCTGGACCTTAAACCACTTTGATACTGGTACTGATTTTTAATCTGCGTGTATTCTTTGGACCAAAAACAACTTTGAGTACCGGTACTCACCTGCGATTTTTGTAGAAATAGCATGTTTGCCTCTTTTCACACGAAATTTCCAACCAAAACCTAAAACCTCTACAAAACTGAACTAAAACAAACAAAAATCACTTTATACAAAGATAGGGTTCTTCTAACCCAAACGTGAAGCAAAAGAAAGAGTTAGGAGGGTTCCTAACCAGCAAATCCATACTTTCCATACAAAACTAAACAAGTATCATACATATAGGTTCCATACTGATTTCTTCTCTACTTCTTTCCACTTCCTTCTTGAACAATTGGAAACCTAAAATGACTCTTCTCTTTGAAAGCCCAGTAGCCTAGCTCCCAAAGCAAACAAAAATCGCGAACTTGTCTCGTTAGAGACAAGTTTGGTCTTATCCCCCAATTTGGCTTAAGCCCGTGTTTGGTCCAAAATTTCCATTATTTTGCCTAAATTCTCGACCCTTGCTATTTGGTCATTTATCTTTCTATTATTTGCAAATCAACTTATCCAATTCCTACAATAACATATCATCTTCTTTATTATTTATGACCTTTGAGTCCTCATTTGACAAATTACAAATTTAACTTTTTTCCACCTTTACATAATTTCCGAAAAATGCAAAATTGCCCATAATATATTCTAAACATATAATAACTACTGGTATAATTCGAGTGTTGACCCTCCCCTTTAAAAAAATTTAGTCATGAAATTCATAGTATAAAAAAAAAGTTGTGAAATCTTTGTGTCCTCTTGTTCATCTTTTTTTTTCACTTCTGAAAATATTCGGTACACATAAATCTATTCTTTATCTGATCAGCCCTACATGTTCTTCTATACCATAGTCAGTCTTGTCTCATTTGAACTGATGTACTCCTTCTTGTAACTTAATATCATCTTTAAGGCATCTATGATCATACGTTTCTGTCAGTGTCTTAGTTGAGCTAACAAGGCTCCATCATATTCAAATCTCCATGCATAGTGTTTCAAAGACAAAACAGAAATTGTTCTTCTACTTAATGCGTTTGCCACCACATTAGCTTTTCTAAGGTGGTAATAAACTATCGTCATAGTCCTTAAATAACTCTAGCCCGCAGAAGCGATTGCCCCTCAAGTTCAATTCCTTCTAAGTTAACAGATACTTAAGACTCTTATGATCTGTAAATATTCTACATTTTTCACCTTATAAGTAGTGTCGACATATCTTGGTTACTGTCTCTCTTGAGTCTAGTACCAAAGCCGAAGTCTTCCTGACCATTTCTAAGAAAGCGTCGGACACATAACTGAAATTACATTTGACATGGTCGGATCGGATACCATGTACAGTTACTTCTGACAAGTCAGAACATTTAAGCAGTACTGTTTTCTTATCACGAAATAACTATAACTCAGTGTTTGGATATCGATCCATTCCCAAAATCAAATCAAATTCATGAAAGGCTTAAAGCAATTTGTAATACCCCAAAATTATACCACGACCAGTTTTATAGCATGTTTAGGGGTATAATAAGAAGAAAAAAACAAAATTTTCTGGAATAAAATAATACTAAAAATAAAATAAGCAAATATCTTGGAATTAATATAAAAGTTAAGAATGCAAGTAATTTACAAATTAGAACCAAGGGTCATAACATAAGAAGAAGATATGTTGAAGTGAAATACAATAAGTTATAATTGCAAATAAAAGGGAAAGAAAGGACCAAATAGAAAAAGTAAAGTAAGCCCAAGGTGGATAGCAGTTGTGATTTAAGAAAAACTCGTTTTTGGCCTTTAGTTAAGAGCAAATTCGGTGAAGAAGAGAAGAAGAAGAAAGAAGAAGGAGGAAGAAAGGAAGAAAGAGAAGTTCAAGAAACCAGGTACTTGTTTGGAAGTATGGAAACTATAGTATGAATTTGTATGGAACTTGTTCGAAAATACTTGTTTAAGTTGGGTTAGGAAAACCCTAACTCTTCAATACATGTGTATTTTGGTTGGTCTAAGTTAGTTTTGTAGTTTTGTTTTGAAATGGTTTAATTTGGTTAAAAGAATTCCAGTGAAAATGGCCAAAACTAGCCATTTCTATTTTGCTCGACACCCCTACACCTAGGCGTAGTAGTCCACTCCTAGGCGGAGGCTCCTTCGCCTCGACTGACCCAAGATAAGGTTTTTGCATCTTCTGGTCCACCTAGGAGTAGCAATGCTCCGCCTAGGCGAACCTCTGCCTAGGCGTACCTGTAAGCTACGACGAAGTTCCTGCTTAGTTAAGTCTAGCGATGGAATCCATTGGATTAATAGGATCTAATAGTGAATGAAAGGGTATGAAAAATATTACGTACCTCATTGCCTCGTGAAGCGAAAATTAGTTGAGCGAACGTATTTCTTGCACCTCATTTGTAATGTGTTTGATATGATGATGTTCCTTGGTTAAGGGATGAAAAGATAAATGTGTAATCAAGGCATATAGAAAAACGTATAAATGTCTAAATAATACAGAATAAAGATGCATCTGAAATGATGAAAATATAGCATATGATTGCCGGATAACAATAGTTATTTGGGGATAGCCAGACTATATAAATGTAAAATGAAATAGAAAAAAATTGTTTGCCAGAACTAATATAGAGGGATAGATGGGCATGCTTATTAGGAAAGCAATGCAGTAGCATTCTTGATCGATTCTTGGTTTGAGTCATTACGAGCGCCAGGCCCTTATAGATGGTCATTGTCTGCCACAATGATAACGAAATCTTACGGGCCCTTATAGATGAGTCATTGTCTCCTTACCGATAGCGGCGCCTTCGGGCCCTTATAGATGATCATTGTCTTGTACAATGAAAACAACACATTCGGGTCCTTATAGTTCATTGTCTCATTACAATGATTATAGCACCAACCGAGGTCCTTATAGTTCTTGTATCCACTTCTAAGGTATTTGTAGGCATGAAAAATAAGATAAATGATAAGAATATGCCGATGACATGACACATAATATGAGAAGCATAGCATTTGTATGTGATGATACGTATACGTGATAAATCTGAGAAAGCAAAAATGTAAATGAAACATGATATGAAATGAAACATATTCAGATGAATAAGTATGATATATGTAGAAACATATCCTATAAATGATATGTTCAAAACATGAATAAGCATGTGTAAATGTAAATGAATGTTAAAGTTATATACGATTGTCCTAATGTGTGATGACCCTTATTAGGAGTGTCCATATGTATTATTTCCGCTCAAATATAAGCTGGCATGGGTGTTCCATCCGTGTAGGTATAGGGGAAGCAGGAACTAAAAGCCCGAACAATCCACATTAGCAACAAGACTGACTGTGTGGTGCTGAAGACATACGGTGTTTTGTATATGTTTTGCTTTTGTAAGCAATGTAAATTTGTATATGTTAGACACTCCCATTTATGGAGTTTTGAATATATTTGTAATCTGCTTCTACAGAATATTTCAAGTTAAATGTTTAACATTACATAAATGAACAAGTTAATGGTATGGTAAAAAGTAAAAGATGGGCGTTACAGTTAGTGAGTATTCGAGCACTCGAAGTGAAGACCATAAAAAGAAAAAAGAAAAAAGGCATCACACAATCAAATCGGCGAAAACTCTCTATCATGGACCATTAGAGGGCGTTTTATACACTCGGTTGACTCGCTCTTATGCCCCAGGAGGGCGACAGCATGCGTACCCATATGCTAAAGGCTCTACTGATGGCCATTTATCACTCAATTGTTCAATGCATATATAAGAATGTGTAGAACTGGATCTATCAAACATATTTCATTGTCATAAAGTGAAATTACCCTTAATCACCCTTGGTGCATCTGATCTTCTGAGCTCATGCGTAAAATTATTTAGGGTTGTAGTAGTAGGGTGATTTACTATCTCCGATACAATACCTCTTCTTCTTGTCTAAACTACCTTGCTCTCACCTCCCAACACGAGTCCCTTGGAGGTACATTTGATCCTCCTCGGCTACTTCCTTGAGGATTTCTAAAAATCCTCGATCCTTGCAGACAATTTTCTATCAGATGGTCCGTGCTTCCACATCGGAAACACCCCCGATTACCATGCGCAAATACCGAGATGGCGTTTATGGCAGTCGCGGGAGTCGAATTGCTTTCCCTCGTCACGATTGATACCACTCGGAACCATGTGTCATGGTAGGTCCTTGTCTCTGCCTCTCTTGCGAGAATCTTGTGCGTTCAGCAAGATTCTCTGGCTTGTTATCGAAGGACTCTGCTCTTGGGAACTTTCTTTCTGACTTTCTTTCATGACTCTTTATTTTTTATTCCTCTATTCTCATAACTGTTTGCACCAGCTAATAAAAACTCACTACTTGTAACGATGTCACAGCTATGAGGTACCTCTTTATGGATTCCTTTAGGCCATCCTCAAACTGTCTACATCGGAAAGTTTCTGTAAGAACTAATCCTGGTGCATACTTACTAAGGCGGCTAAATTCTTTCTCATATTTCGCTACTGTTAGTTTCCCTTGTTTCAGATTCAGAAATTGCTTCCACTTGGTCTCCTTATAGTCATCAGTTACATACTTTGTCTGAAACTCTTGGACAAAGAAGTCCCATGAGGTAGTGCGAATGTGGATTCTTCAAGACTTAACTTCCACCCCAATCATAAGCTCACTTTGTAGTAGTGGTACACATTTGGCCATTTATTCAGGTGGACATTTTACTTCGTCTAGAGCTCTTTGTAATTTCTCAAGCCAAAACTCGGCTTTATCAGACTCTTCTAAACTTGTACCATGGAATTCTTCTACTCCATGTTTTCTTATAGAATCAATCGGAGCTCAAGGGGTCGTGAGTCGATTTAAGACCTTTGCCATATCCTGAGAAATTTTAACAGCGCTTCGGTTAGAGCATAACTACCACTTTCAGTGATCGGAGCCGAACCCGAGAGACATGGATCGAGATCTATAGGATTGACCGCTTTCAGCTTCTTTCCTCTGCGACTGCAGGATTGATCCATTCTAGGCGATATACAAAACAAGGACATCGCGTGGGCGGCTTACAATACTATGTAGGTACATTTTTAACCTAATAGACTTTGTATAAACGCTAAACCTAGTCTGATCCTTAAGTGTGGGGCTACTACTTGAGCGATGAGGAGGGGCACTGACCGGGAGTTCTGTTAGTGAGCTTCCTACGTTGGGTGGACTCTTATTGTTGTGTTAGCCCTGTTGTATGCAGAATGCCTCGGATGTCCTCTTTAGTACCTACACGGATGAAACACCCGTGCTATGCTTATAGCTTAGTAGAAAATAGATAACAGGTATGACCACTTGAAGTGGTCCACAATTATAGGATACATATAACATAATGCATGTCAAGAGTTACGTATAAACACAATTCTTATCACGAGTTTTCATATAGCATAATTATTATAACAGGGTTTTCATATCTCTCATAGGAGTTCAGAATAGAGATCTTGTATGGAAGGTACCTATAGGTACAAAACAAAACAAAGCAAAACTAATTACTTATGCTTTCTTATTGTTCATTATTCATATTCTTATCATATAAATGTTTACTGTATAGACTAAGTAACAATGAATGATACAAAGACCTGACATAGGAATTGTCTGATTATAGTACTAAACGAGAGACATGCTTGCCCATAAACGAAGTGCGGTAGAGACTGGCAAGGTGCTGAAGCCTTTGAGAACGAGGGTTTATGCTTACTTACCGCAGTAGCAGAGGGTCGTAGCAGCAGCAAGAGTGTCGTAGCGATCGGAGGTGCCTATGATTCGCTATTAGGTCTTGGCGGACATACAATTATATATTTTCTTGAGCTTGTAATGTATTCTTAATCATTTAGCAAATAAGGGGTAAACATGGTTGCCTAACGACGGGATCGCAGGGAACGAGTAGAAACTCAGTTGATGGAGTAGCATGGTTGAGTAATTTTACATACACTTGCATATATGTACGAGGACCCATTCATTCACTTATTAGGTATCTTCATTAATCCAATGGATGATTGCTGATTAACGGATAAATATAACAAAATAGGGTTGTGAGAATGAGTACTCAGTTAAACAGCTTTGAGTAGCCGGTACTCAACTTTGAGATCTGGTACTCAGCATCACTTTAGTCACCCCGGTACTCAATTTTCGATCTAGGTAATCAATATCCTCTGGACCAAAATAGCTTTGAGTATCGGTACTCAACTTTTCGATATCGGTACTCACACATGTTTAAAAAAATGCTTCAGATTTTTACCTCTTTCACCCAAAGGTTCCAACGAAACCTAAAACCCTGACCTGGCGAGTAGAACCAGCAAAAATCCACTTTTATACGAGAGATGCTGTTCTTCTAACTTAAACATAGGCAAAGAGAGTTATGAGGTTTCCTAACCAACAAATCCATACTTTCCATACACAAACCTCAACAAGTGTCATACATATAGGTTCCATACCTTGATTTTTTCTCTGCTTCTTTCCGCTTCCACTTTGCTTGAACAGTGGAAACCCGACAATGACTTCTTCTCTTCAAGCCACTTAGCCAACTCCCAAAAGCAAACAAAAATCACATGAGAACTTGTCTCATTCCAAGACAGGATTTGGTTGTATCCCTTAATTTGGCTTAAGGCCATGTTTGGTCCATAATTTCCATTTTTGCCCTAGAATTCTCAACCCTTTCCATTTGGTCATTTATCTTTATTATTTGCAAATCAACTTATCCAATTCCTCTGATAACATATCATCTTCTTGTGTTACTTGACCCTTTTTATAGGTCTCATTTTACAAATTACCGAATTTAACCTTTTCCTTTACACTTAATTTCAAAAAAATGGAAATTTTACTTATATACCTAAACATGTAATAACTATTAGGGTATAATTCGGAGATATTACATATGGTTTTAAATTTGCTCCCTAACCTTAGGTGGAAACTTGTTTGATCTCGTAATCCCAAGCTTGTTTGACCTTTAATCCCATAGAATGGGATTGAGGATCTGTTTGTACCCATAATATCATAGAACACAACAAAAATGTAAAGTTTGTAAAAGGGGATGTTGTCACATCCTATATTAGATAGTAAGAAAGTTACTAAGATTATGTGACCTCTTTGTAGATATCCTTTAAATCTGTAACAATTCTATTAACAGAGTAACATGGTTGGATATGAATCATTATAAACTCAATTGATTATGAGTGAAATAGGGCATAGTGAAAGTTTAAAATTGAACATTCAAACCCACTTCAAATTTTTATTTTTATTTTAAAATTTTAAAGTGTTAATTTGATCCAAGCAATACTAATCCTAAACTTTGAACAACTGCAAATGTAAATATCCACCAAATTAATTAAACTGATTTAATTACTACTTATACCAAGACATGCAAAGTTTAATATCTTACATTGGTTGAAAGAGTTTATATTAGCTTAGGTGTTTGAGTGTGTATATGATCTTTACTTCGTTTGGTTTAAATATGAGTTTGATATAACTCAGCTATGTTGACATGAGCATGTACGAAAAAAGAAAATGTTAATAGACATCATAAAAGTACAGTAATAAATGGGGATATGATAATTCCATTTTAATTTAAGCGGAAAAAAGATCCCTTTAAGGACCCACAAAGCAATATCTAAGTAATGGTAATTCCTAGAAATTGTCTTTCTGACAACTTGAATACATAAACTTATTATTCATATTTTCAAATTTAAGTTTGGAATATTATTCTTTTCTAGACCTATTTTTTTTTTTTTTTTTTTTTTGACATCTTTTTCTAGACCTGCCCAGAATTCATATTTGAATAAATTCTAGATATCACACTCTTTTAGTCATCAAACATCATTGTTACATATTACTTTTACAATTTCGATGGAGAACATATCCCTTTAGGTGAAAAACATCACAAAATCTAAATCAAATTTGAAAGAGTTATTTTTCTTCTTTTAAATTAGATCAGTAAGTATAACTAAGGTGACCTTTGTTTTTTTATAATGTTTTATATAACTTTTTTCTTTTTCAATTTAATGCAAAAATAGAACCCAACAGTATTAATTATGAAGCCTAACATATTGTATTTCTATTAAGCATTGAGTTGTTTGTTTTTTTATATGCTTAAAATCAACATCTTAAATATATTAAAAAAATAACTTAACTCAATACTTAATTATATAATGATAATTACCCTTTATTATTATGATAAATACAAACATTTGTACAATATTTTAACATATTTATAAAAAAATTAAAATAGAAAAATTATTATGATAAATAATTTATCATTATCATTCTTACAAAAATAATTATTATATTTATTTTATATAATTAAAATAAAATAAATATATATAAAATTAATAATTTAAAAAAACTAGATTAATGATACCTAAATTAAATTAAAGTAAACAATAATAACTCAAATGCATATTTTCAAATATCTAAAAAACATATTTTAAAATATCTAAAGACATTTTTGAACAATCATAAAAGAAGATCGAAATGAAAAATTAATTGAATACTTGAAATAACTTATTTGCAATCTTAAAAGTAAAAACAACCTAATTTATGAAAGCAAAATCAAATGAGAACAAAATAGTCGTAGATCATTGAGAACTATAGTTTATTATTTGGCAGTTTGAACCATTGAAAAAGCCAATCAGCATACAAGCAAAACAATATAATTTGTTTTATTTATTTTATTTGTTTTTATTAATTTTTTTGGAAGTTGTTTTTGTTATTTGGCTTTTTTTCATTTAAAATTTTAAAAAAATTAAAAATAAGTCATCACCAGATGAAAAAACAAACAACTGTTTCTAAAGCAAATTGCATTCAGAAATAAGTTAAAAAAATAAAGCTAAGTTTGATTCAAAAGTAACTAGATCACATTGAAAGTAATTGTTTTAACTTTTAACCATAACTTCCAACATAACCATTATAAATCTTATTAAGATTTTCATTTGATATAATGACTTAAAATAAAGTAATCTACTGCCTACTTTTTGTGCAGTAGCATAGTCAAAAAGTGATACAACTCATGCAGTAACCAAAAATCTTTGCTTGGTTATAATGACCAGGACACTGCAACACCTAAATATTGGTATCAATTAATTTGATTATACTATAGTGACAAGGAAAGATAATAAATATTAGTCATGAGATAAAATATTCTCTCTTATAAATGATTAGTAGGATGCTTGACCCAATGATAGGCACCAATAGCCTCATGGTGTAAGTCTTACACCAATAAAAACACCTAAATCAAACCAGGGCAAGTAGACAGATTGCAGTATATAAGTGGGTATGGTCCCCATACCTCTTCTGTTGAATCATAATTTTTTACCCCCAGATCCAGGATTTTATATTATATCTGGGATGTCAGCATTGCAATAAATTAATAGTATACAAAAAAAATTGCATAATTTATAATTCATCATATTTTTCATTTTATAGGTCATAAAAATTCAAAATCACATCCTATTGCAATGAAAAAAATATTAAAGTATGCTCCAACATCTTGACAACTATTGGAATGGGGGAATTATGCTTTAAGGTTAGAGGAAGCCTTGTGACGGCCCAAAATCCGGGGTTCCCGTTGACTAACCGTCAACCTGCGGAATTAGGTCATAGCACACCTAAGTCTTTGTACCAAAGCGAGTGCAGGCCACTTGTGGGCACCCGAGTTACTCGACACCACCTCAGCGATCCCTTTCTACCTAGCCAGTTGCATTCATCCATATTTACATTGCTAATATGAGAATAATACACTAAAACAGTCCGTAAGAGCTCAGTCACGACCCTCTTACCCTCATTACATACCAGCTATATTGGCGTAGTCCAAAAGAATTTAATTACAATTTAACATACAAAACACATGCTAGAACAAGTTTATCCCAAACACATTTTACAAAATGATTTATCAAGGCCACATGCGGGACCTCTTGCCAATCACGGGTCTGCCGGCGTCGTCCACCAATATGGGCCGTGCACGAAGGGTTATCCCATAAAGGGTAGGCCACGCCCGTTAGAGGAAAATACCTTCTCACAAGGCTACTCTCCGCCTAAGTTCACATGCAATGTTCCTCGACATTTCTCATTCACATTCCAACAGAACATGCCAATTCTATGGAATCCACCCACATGTCATTTCCATGAAATGAGATGCGACTCACCATGTACCATGCGCCTGAGTCCTCGTCGACTCCCTCACACAACGCCCTAAGCCCACATGTGTGATAAACGATTATTCGGATGACATCCAATGATCATTTTAAAACAAATTTTATTTGTTTATGAAGCCAAAAGCTTTTGGATGTTACATCCTTAATGATAATTTTATTTTCAAAACTATGAGCCTTTTTGTGGGTAGCGGGTTTTTGGTGTCCCACTGCGGGCTCCGCAAACCTATACACTTTTATGGCCTTTCATCGCTAAGGACTATGTCTGACCATAATTGGCGGGCTTTTCACCCGAGGAAGGGGATCTATCGCTGCTAGCGTGCTCGACCTGTATTTTTCTTTACCATTTTAATCAATGGTGCGACTCGTTTCAGTGCGTTGTCCCATTGCAGGCCACCCAATCAAACACCAAACACAGTGTCAATTTACCAACCATGCACTCACACCCATTTAATGCGATGTCCCAGTACATATGCAATGCAATATGTCATTGCATGTTATAGCATGTCACATGCATAATGAATTCTATATGACGCATTTACATACCATATTTTATACTTAGTATCATGGATAACTATATCAACCACATATAATTTACATCCATCCATGTCAATATATCAAAACACGCAAATATCAACATAAATTTGCACATAGTCCAACATGTCAACACAACAAACATTCCATACATAGGTTATAAAAACATGCCACAACAGGCCCACACACTTGGTCACAATCTAGCCTCAGAACTGCCCAAAAACTAACCACTAATAGGCCACACACACAGACCATGAACCGGCCACAAAACAGTTAGAATTGTCCAATACAGCTCTTTGAAAAGAGAATGAAATGCCCAAAGATGTGAGCACTAAATGCCATTCACTAGCATATGGTTAGATTCTGGACTCAAAGAAATTCCCATAGAGTCTAAGAACGCGTGAATCGAAGTTCAGAAGAGAAAGATATGGTCGTCCAAAGTTGGAGTACCAAGAGCCACCAATATTAGCCCATCCATGCAATAGCGGTACTTGAGAGGGTTGCATGAGCATTTTAGTGGCTAACTCACCATGAAATGCAAATTTTCAGCCAAATTCGTTCGAAAGCAATGACCCTTTAAACCGTACAAACCGTCCATACCATTAACAGCTGTATGGTTAAAATCAGCCCAAAACAATAGCCCAAAGGCTAGAAATAAACCAAAGTAAGAAGAATCCTTACCTCTTGAAGTGTAGCCCCTCGTTGAATCTCCAGACTTTACTCCTTGGTTTAACGAGTTCTGATCGTCGGAACGCCAATGAATTGAGGAAGAAACCGCCGGCCTTCTTCCTCTTTCTCTCTTTCTTTCCTTTTTTTTTCTTTCTTTTCTCCTTTCCCCTTTCTCTCATTTCCTCCCTTTCCCTTCTTTCCCTTCATTTTCTCTTTCCTCCACTCTCTTATTTCCCTTGGCACCTCTCCCTCTCCAGGTTGTGAACCACCCTCCCCACATTTATACACCCATGCATGTTGACACATGGCTTGCCATTTTCACACACATGGCCTTCTATGTGTCACCCGACACATGATGCCTCGAAAAACATGAAATTTTTACTATCTCGGAATTCAACGAAATTCACTTGGGCAACTAAATTTCGTGAGACAAACCCAATGGTAAGATCCGTTTTGTCATCCAAGATCTAGAAAAATTCAAGGCTTTCAACTTGTATGTATCCACAAATCACTATTTTGCCTTTTTTTTTCAAAAATTTTTAATTTTTCTCAGGTTTTACATTCTCCCTCCTTACAAGAATTTCGTCCCGAAATTCACACACACATATACTTACTATCATCGTATACAGCAGTCATTTCATATCAAATGACTAAACATCCATCTTTCATCCTCGAATAAGAAAGGATCAGTCCTCGCACTCCCATATTTACTCCTCCACTTCTTGGTGCTGCAATACCTTTACTAGCCTTCCTTTGATCTTGCGTCGCAAAACCCACCAGTCTCTACTATCTATAATGTCACGCCTGTGAGTGCCTCCCTCAAAGGAATCTTACTTGCATCTCTGCTTCCTTAATCCACTACATGAGTTGGATATGAATTGTATGAACATGGAGACATGGAATACCGCCAGACACTTGATAAACTCGTGATGCGCTAACAGTCGCTGTTACTTGCCCACCACGTGGTATCAAAGGGCGATAAAGCCTCATTGATGGCTTTCCCGCTTGTTGAACTTGACCCTCCTATAACTAGGCATCACCTTCAAAACATGATGGGTTGCCTTAAACTCTAAATTCGTCTTAAACCTTCGGCATGGCTCTTCTATTGGCTGGGGTGGCGAAGTGCATCCCAGTATCAAATCCACCTTCTTAAATTGTCTCTAACCAATTATGGACCAATGGTGGATCTCTCCCACCTTCGTCGACAAACCGAAGATGACATGGCCTCCCATATAAAGCCTTATAGGGTGACATTTGTGCCCATTAATTGTTGTTGTAGGCGAATTCCACTAAGGTACACATGCTCTTCGACCACCCCTTGAGATCGGGATGCATGCCATGCATCCTCTAAAATGACCCGTCCGTTTGTGGATAGCCGTGCTCATCGTCGGTGCATCCCAGAAATATAAAACTCTCCCGAAAATGAGCCATAAACTTGGGATCCCTTGTCAGATATGATAGAGACTAGCACTCCATGTAGCAATTATCTACCGTGTACAGCCTGCAAAATTCCTCCAGTGTGAAGGTCATCCCGTACGGCCCGAAAAATGTGCAGACTTGGTGAAATTTGGTCCATTATCGTCATATAGCATCATGCTTAGCGATGTAGTGGCAAGTGAGTCACAAAATCCATTGTGATATATTCCCACTTCCACTCTACTACCTCCAATGGCTGGAGTAGCCCTCTTTGGCCTCACAGTGCTCAAGCGCACATTTGTTGACACATGAGGCATTGTCAAACGAAATCCCTAACGTGTTTCTTCATCCCACTCAAGTAATATTGGCGACGAAGATCTCGGTACATCTTCGTGCCACCTGGATGCACAACAAATAGAGAGCAATGGAACTCCTTGAGGTTCTCCTCTCTCAAATCTGCCAACTTCAAGGAACTCTGACTGTCCACATGCACAGAGGAAATTGCCGTGATACCATAGCCCGGCTTTGGAAGTCGCGTACATTGTGCGGTCCCGGATGGACAATATCTCTATATCCTATCCTTAGGACTCAATCACTCTATCAATAGGGAAGATGTAGCCACTAAACTCCCCAAAACACCTTGAACCTGATCACCGTATTATAGTCCAAACTGTTCCACAACCTCGAGCATTTTCCACTCCCGGGAAGCTACACTAGCCAGTACTCCCCGTGACTTTTGATTGAGTGCGTCAGCCACCACATTTACCTTACCGGGATGCTAATGCAAAGTGAATTCATAATCCTCCAGATACTCCATCCATCTGTGTTGCCTCAGGTTGAGGTCAGTATGAGATATCGCGGACTTTATAGTGCGAGAGCTCATAAACATTCACCGTATAGATATTGGCGCCAAATCTTCCAGGAAAAGACTATAATTCGCCAACTCCGTGTCATGTGTGGGGTAATTCAGCTCATTAGTTTTCTTTAAGCTGCGAGAACCATAGGTTACAACCCTCGGTTGCGTCAAACCATATCGGCCCGATCATAGACGCGCTCGCGATATCTTGTGTACATTTGTCCTCTTTCCGGGACTATCAGAATATGAGGCGAAGTAAGCCTCCTTTTAAATTCCTGGAATGCCTGTTCGCACAAGTCATTCCACTCAAACTTGACCTCGTTCCGGGTCAACTTCGTCATAGGTGCAGCTAATCGGGAGAAGTCCTCAATGAACCTCTGTACCACACTTAATCTAGAAAGTACGTATCTTAAAGATTGACTTTGGTCTCTCCCATTTCGTAAGCGCTTCGACCTTCTCTGGGTCCTTTGATACACGAAGGCGACACTACATGTCCCAAAGAATCTCACTTGATAGCCAAAATCCGCACTTGCGGGCACATTACAACCAATAGCCCAATGTTCTCTAAGGGCCTAAAGAACAATCCTCAAGTGATCCTCATGCTCTTTCTCCGACTTGGAGTAGATCAAGATGTTGTCAATGAAGACTACCACAAACTAGTCTAGATAGAATTGGAACACCCTATTCATGAGATCCATAAATGTCGTTGGTGCGTTCGTCAATCCGAAGGGCATCACTATGAACTCAAAATGCTTGTACCGTCTGAACCGCATCTTAGGGATACTCTGACCTCCTAACTCAATGATGATAATCAGTCACGAAGATCTATCTTGAGTGAACTGCGCGACTCTCAGTGATCAAATAGGTCATCAATCCTTGGCAAAGGATACCGATTCTTGATCGTAACCCTATTCAACTGTCGGTAGTCAATGCACAGTTGAAGGGTCTTGTCTTTTTTCTTAGCAAACAGAACCGGAGCGCCCCAAGGTGAAGTGCTTGGTCCAATGAAACCCTTGTCCAATAATTCCTGTATTTGGACCTTGAGTTCCTGCAACTCAACTGGTGCCATCCTATGCGGAGTGATAGAAATGAGCGATGTACTAGGGTGTAACTCAATCGTGAAGTCTACATCCCTCTGCGGAGGTAATCCTGGTAGTTCATCCGGAAAAAAATCCTCACGCTCTGAACTACCTAGATGCAACTCTGTCTCGCTGGTCCTGCGATGAGCTTGCCGACCAACCCATCGAAAAAAGCTACCGTACCACCACTGGTAATTACGACCTAAGGTAAAGCATCGTGCTTATCCCCCTGAAACATAACACAAACACCATTATGTGTGTAGGTAGTAACTCTCCTACGGTCCTGTCCCGATGGCGACTCGGAGTGCCATCAACCCGATCCATCTAGGATGACATCAAACTTCGACATGTGCGACCCTTAGGTCCACGGTGAGTATTCAGAAGATCTCTGCTCTATACAATCCTGACATATTAGATCAACCTCACCCTACTTCCTAGGGAAGAGCTTACATACAACGGCTTTTCAGGTCTCAACCTTTAAGCTGGGATTCTTTCACACATGATACGACGATGAATGAATGTGATGCACCAAATCAAACAGTATCCTTGCCCATAGGCGAGATAATGAAACATACGAATAACCGACTAATGCACTGATGGAGTCCTAAACTCATCTAGCGCAATCAAATTTTTCTGCCATATTTCTAGAAGTTATGAGTCATTTTAATGCTAGATCCTTGGAATATTCACATTTTATATTTTGCGGGATTTAATTGAGAAAAATTCGATAAGCCGAATTATTGGCGCTGGCGAAATATTTGTCGTGACTTAATTTCAGAATGTTGAACGTAACCTCAATAGAACAAGCGAAGCTATGTCGCGACAAAGCAGCTTTATGTCCTGCAATGGTCAAGATGAACTCATTTCGGCGAAGATTGTCGGCGACATCTCACGAGCTTCGATCCGCGACATAATATGAGAGGTGAAGCAGAAATGTTGGCGTGACAAAGTGAGTGTTGAGACATAAGAAAATTAGAAGACAAAACTTTGTACGCGACAAAGGTAACTTCTGTCGTGGCGATGATCGAGGAAAATGGCGATTAGAACCTTATCTGAAATTTTCAACTCTGTCACGACACAAAGAACTAAAGATAGCAGAAAAGCTTTGTTGCGACATAAGAAAACTATGTCGCGACACAACATTTAGAGTTAGCATTGAAAGGCAAGACAACTTTGTCGTGACATAGAAGTTTTATGTCATGACAAAAACAACATAAAGTTGAGGTAGTGTCATGACAAAGAAATCTATTGTGCGACAAAATGAAAAATTAAAGAGCGAATGTTATGATGCAAAAAGTATGTCGCGACATAATGAAAAATGAAGGTATAACCCTTTATCGCGACAATGATCAAGCGATGGAAATAGATTTTATCTCGATAATTAAATATATGTCAACCGATAAAAATTTCTGAGTAGAAATTCACATCGCGATAAAAAGTATGTCGCGATAGAAAATGGAAGATAAATGAGAAAAGCCAAGCAAAGTTTTGTCACGACATCGTCAGAGTCTATCGCGACATAGAGTTTAGTCTCAGCAGTGCAAGATAACAAGATTATGTCGTGACAAAGAAAAAATGCAATCGCGACAAACGATTGTCTGTATGAGAAACTACATCGCAGTAAAAGAAATTATTGTTACCTGAGGTTGAGAAGAACCACAAAAAGTATGTCACAAAAAGATGAAGATGAGAGAACAGAAGACTATCGTGACAGTGTATTTTATGTTACGACATTTCAAATCGCAACATAGAGCAAGGCTGAAAGGCAAAGTTTTGCCATATGAAAAGAAATCTATGTCACGAATGAATTGAAGCGGCCAAAATGACAAGTTGTGTTCTGACAGTTTTTTATGTCGTGACCTGAAGACACTCATGTCCGCGACAAAGACTACAAACTCCAGCGAAGTATGTCAGCGACATTGCCAAATTATGTTGCAACAAAATTCAAGAAGAAAGCATGAAAACCATGCTTAGCGGCGAAGTGCAATTCGTAGCGAAGTGGGGACAAAGATGAGAACTATGTTGTGATTGAACTTTCTATGTCGTGACAAAGTAGTCAATTGGGCCAAAATTTTTGGGGATCCATAATTTCATCCTTGAAGTACGGCCCAACATTTGAAAATCTATAAATAGACGCATCTAGGGCATATGCCGGCTTATGAAACCCGAAACTTTTGGGTGATTTGGAACTTCTTGTATATTATTTTTCTTTTCATTTTATTTTATTTTTATTTTTTTCTTTTCTTTCAATTAGTTTTTAGAGCAGAATTTTAGTTAGTTTTTCTTAGAAACGAGCAATGATCTGGCATGAAGTTTCAAGCTGGTTTTCTCTGTAAAATTCTGTTTTTCATTACTGTCTGATTTAATGAATTTGGAAATTTTATGGAGTTCATCTATTTCAGTTCATTTGCAATTTCAGTGAAGTTACCTGATCAATTAGTCACTGTTCTTTGTAAACCAGTTTGAAGATGAGGCTCCATCTGGATTGGATCAATGTTAATTATTGTTTTTGCTAAACTTGAAAGAATGTCATCGTTCAAAATCCTGAATTTATTTAAGTGGTTTTGTTCTTGAAGTTGCTTGTTTAGAATATTAGTAGCGTGTACCCAGAAAATGGATGTATCTTGCTCTGATTTCTAAGAAGCCCTACGATGACCAGAGATGGAGATTCTACTTGAGTATGGAAGCGATTACTTAGAGAGGTATGTTAATTAATATTATGGAACTAATAGACTTTGAAAATACTACTTCGATAAATCATTTATTTACTCATGGTGTGAGGATTAAGATGAAATAAACCATCAATTTAGTTGATAAAGGTTTCTCCTACGTTTGATGAAAGGATACAGTCCGTGTTAGCTGAATCTAATCAGGAGATAGAGAATTTTGTCAGTCGATGGATGAGATGCGATTAAATTAGGGAAGGCTTGCATTATCCTTTGTAAGTGGCAGTCTTGATCCTAAGAAAATTGTGTGAAGTGCGATAAGGGAAAAATACCGGATCTTAGAAAGATGATTATATTCTACAAGTAACTATTAGACTCATGTGTAAGAAAGGAACATGGATCTCTAATTAATGAAATGTATGGTGTGTGGAGAAATCCAAGCTATACTACTTTTCATCTTTGACAAGTTCAGATTTCAAACTCATGACTGAGCCCAATGTTACTTATAAAATGATACGAGAAATTATTAATTATACATTAGACTTAATCCTACAAGTATTTACTTGCGATGAACTTTCCAATCGATTATTTTAAATTCTTTATACATAAGTTATAAGTTTTATTTAGTTTTACTTTCCTTTAGTTTAAAACCAAACCACTTTTAACTTTGAAGTTCAAATAGCAAGGATTTTGAGTACATGGGGTAATTGATGTTTAGATTTTTCATCAATCTTCATGGGAACGATATCTGGACTTAAATCCACTTTTATTAGTTGAATGACCTATGCACTTGCAATGATCTAGACCAAAACTCAATTTTAATTAAAGCCTTCTCATCCAAGGAAACAACATATTTTATATAAAAATCGAGTCAACAAGTTTTAGGTCTTCATTATACGGAATTGATCTAGTTTTTTGGTGGTAGTGTTGAGAATTTGGGTGACCTTCATATTTAGTGCATACAAAATCAATCAACATCACAGCCTCGGGTTTGTGGTGTAATGGCGTAGACACGCCCTGGGTTCAGGAGCCCTACGGCTGTTAGGAGTAATAGGTGCTTGTCGGCACCTTGGGGCGATCTTGGTTCTCGACTCGTGGGGGTGAAGGAGCGAATTATTGTGTCTCTGCATGTCCCATTGATGATTGGGACAAGCGGTGTCCCATAGCCACAGGATCCACACCTTTAGGGGCAATCCTGTCTAAAGTGTGCAAGCTGGTGGCACTAGAAACACCTACTTCTGGCTGGCTACGTCTGACACAGCCTTGGCCTGATGAATTCTGACCTTGTCCCTGAATCCCTCGTGGAATAAAATTCCTCTGCTTCTTTCCCGAGCTACAAGAAGACAACTGGTTCTCCTTCCTCTTATCACTAGCACCCGCTTCTCGGATGCTCTTTGCGTCATTTACCTCCCTCTCAATGGACATAGTTGTCTTGACCATAGAGTCAATAACTTATAGGAGAAGTCCTACAATCTTGCCTCAGATGGACAATTTCAGACCATCCTCAAATTTTCTCACCTTGGTCATTTACGCCCACATGAATCATCCCCGAAGCGATGCTAATTCGGTGAACATACGTGTTCGATCATGTATCATGGCTCCCTGTCTCAACTCTAGAAATTCTCGTGCCTTTGCATGTTTAGCAGATGCTGGGAAAAACTTGCCCATGAAGATCTCGTGGAACTCTCCCCATGTCATTGCCTCCAGATTCTTTGAGGTCTTGACCCAATCCCACCATACCCAGGATTCACTTTCTAGTTAGACGTAACTAGTCTTATCTTTCTTGCATTGAAGTGATCTCGTAACCTCTAATACCTTCTCGACTGTGGAACTAATGGTCAGCCACCATTGGATATCCTCCTCCCATGAATGTTGGGGGATGATGTGCTTTAAACCTTTGGAGGTCATTCGACCCCCCCTAACCCCCATCTACACTAGCCTGTGAAATGGTGGCAACTGCAGCACCCATAGCCTCTATAAAGGCCTGTTGGTAAAAAATAGGTGGTGGTTGGCTATTACCCCATGGACGACCTCTACGTCCCCATCCTCGACTTGCCATCTACACATGTCAAATAGAAATATGAGATTTCTTTTTTTTTTTTTTTCACACAACTTGTAATACATTATTACACAGCAATTCATCAAATTTCACAATGAATTCATGGTCTAAACCCATCATATCAAACTCAGGTATTGAATACCTTGGCTCGATGCAATTTGTGGCGCTCGAAATCTAGGGGTCTGTTGACCAGAGTCATGATACTACCTTAGGTCTTAGCACACCTAAGGCTTGGTATAAAACGAGTCCCAATTATATGGGCATCGAGTTACTCGGCACCACCTCGAAAACATCCTTTTACAAGGACCCGTTCATCCCATGTTCGTTGCAAATATGAGAATAATACCTTTAAAAGCAGTCAGTAAAAGTTCGGTCGACCCTCTTACCCTCATTACATACCCAGACTATATTGGAAATAGTCGAAAAGATTTAATTACAATTCTTTTATCTGAAACACATGCTAGAACTAGTTTGTCCCATGCACTTTTAAAAAATGATTTATGAGGCCACGTATCGACCCGTTTCGCAATCATAGCCTCATGCGGCGTCGTCACGATTAGACCCTTTGCACCTGAAAGGGGTTGTCCATAAAGGGTAGGCCACCCATTAGAGAATACCTCCTACAAGGCTACTCTACATAAGTGCACATGCAATGTTCACTCAACATTTCTCATTCACATCCCGATAAGAACATGCCAATTCTATATGGAATCCTAAATTGTCATGCCATGTGGAGTAAAGTCGACTCATCTATACCATGCGCCCGAGTCCTCATGTCGACTCCCTCTGCTTCTAAGCCCATGTGTGATGAAGCCGTCATTCGGATGACATCCAGTGATCATTTTCAAAACAATTTTTTTTATTTTTATAAACCAACAGCTTTTTGGATGTTAAATCACAATTATCGTTTTATTTTCAAAACCATGCCCCTTTTGGCCCAGGTAGCCAGTTTTGGTGTCCCACCGGGCTCGCAAACCCTGAACACTCACGGCCTTTCACCGCTGGGGACTATGTCTGACCATAATTGGCGGGCTTTTCACCTGAGGGAGGATCTATGGGCACATATTTTCTTCACTATTTTAATCAATCGTGCGACTCTGTTGGCAGTTGTCCCATTTACCTAGCCCACCCAATCAAACACCAAATGCAGTGTCGATTTACCAACCATGCACTCACACCCATTTAATGTGATGTCCCCATGCATATACAATGCAATATGCCATTGCATGTTATATCATGTCACATGCATAATGAATGCTATATGAGACATTTACATACCATATTTTATACTTAGTATCATGGATAACTATATCAACCGCGTATAATTTACATCCATCCATGTCAATATATCTAAACACGCATATATCAACATAAATTAGCGCATAGGCTAGCGTATCGGCCGGCAATGATCCGTACAGGTTGTAAAAGCGGCCTGACAAGGCGAGCTGGCCCACAATCTTAACTTAGGCGCGACTGTCCACAAACAGGCCACACACACAGACCATGAACTGGCTACAAAATAGTAAGAAACTATCCAATACAACTCTTTGAAAAGAGAATGAAACGCCTAAAGATGTGAGCACCAAATTCCATTCACTAGCATATAGATTTTAGACTCGACGAGCTTTCCATAGAGTCTAGAGCGCCCAGAATCGGGTTCGGACCCCGAAGGACAATTAGTCGGTTGGAGTACACGAGAGCCACACTATTGTAATCCATGCGATGCGTGCTAGGGGTTGCGAGGGCATTTGGAAACTCCAGCCAAATGCAAAATTTCAACCAGTCGCTCAGCTGACCGCTTTGGCGGCGACAAACCGGAGTCCCATGCGTAACATGGCTAACCACGATTCCAAATCATCCTAAAACAATAGCCCCAGGCTAGAAATAAACAAAAGTAGGAAGAATCAATACCTCTTGAAGTGTAGCCTCGTCGAATCTCGAACTTTACTCCTTGGTTGATGAGTTCGTTGGATTGGAATGCCGATGAATTGAGGAAGAAAGCGCAGCCTCAGCATTCTCTTTCTCTCTTTCTTTTCCTTTTCCTTTCTTTTCTTTCTTTTCTCCTTTCCTCCATTTCTCTTCTTTCCCTTACTTTTCTCTCCTTTCCTCCCTTTCTTTCTTTTAGACTCAAAGAGCTTTTCATAGAGTCCAAGAATGCACGAATCAGTTCGGATGAAGGATATGATCGTCCAGTTGGAGTACACCGGGAGCCACACTATTGCACCAATCCACGCAATAGCATGCTCGAGGGTTGCAAGACGAACCCAACGGTGAAGTCCATTTCGTCATCTGAGATCTAGAAAACTTCCAAGTTTTCAACTTATATGTATCCACAAATTACTGTTTTGCTTTTTTTTTTTTTGTGAAATTTTCAATTTTTGAGTTTTACATGCCTTGTTTTTAATAATGAGTTCACCAAACCATTAAAATTAAACATAAAGCTATATAACTTGATGAGACAAAAATGCGGATTAATAAATTAACTTTCTTCTTGCAAAATCATCGACCCCAATACGTCACCAGTTAGTACTTAGCGTTATTTTGAGTCTGACCCCCAGGAATGGGTTTTGAGTGCTTTTTGAGCACTAATCATATGAATTGAGCCAATTGACTTGTGCAGGTCCATTTAGTACTACTGATTTCGTTTCAAGGTTGTTTTTGATAGTTTTGCAGGTTTTGCGAGCCTCAGTCATAATTTCAAGTTTGGTGTCATTATTGGTCTTGAATGTTGAGAATTCTCGATGATATCCATGTGAAATGAAGAAATGTCAAGTGGAATTGATGAAATGGAGCTGAAATGGATGCGAGAGGCAAATACGAAGCGAGCGGGGTTGCGAGATTTTGCTATGCATTGCGAAAATTTCACAAGGATTGCGAAAATTTCGGCAGTTCGCAAGGATTGCGGGTGCAACCATAGCGAATTCGCAATCTGCGAAAATTCGCTATGCGGTTTTGGCCAGCTAGCGAAATTTCGCTATCATAGCGAAAATTCGCTATCATAGCGAAAGTTAATGTGCATAGCGAAAATTTGAATTTTCGCTATGCCTTGTATTTTTGCTATGATAGCGAAATTTCGCTATCATAGCGAAATTTTCGCTATGATAGTGAAATTCACTGCATAACGAAAATCCTCCCCCTGTGTTTTGGTTCCAAACTACCTCGTTTTGTATAATTCCCATTTTGTCCCTATTGTAATCATGTATTTTAAGTATTTTTGGTATTTCACACATTTTGGTTGGCTATATAAGCCACCTTATAGCTTTTGTAACCCTAACAACTTTTCAATCTTTCATTCACGCAGCTTTTGTTTTTAGGTTTACAGTTTTCTCTCTTCTCTCTCTTCTTTCTGTCATTTTTCTTGGTACTTGAACACACACTGAGGATGACAACTCAAGGGATGCTTAGGTAAGCCTCAAAGTATGAAGAGGAGGGTTGCTAGCTTAGTTATTGGTGGTTTGGCGGTGTCCTCATGTTTTAAATGGAGCAGTCTTGCATTTATGGGTCAAACTTTCCAAACTAGGGTTTAATGCTATTTAATGTCTTTCCTTTGGTGTGCTTGTCATGCTTTAGAGTTTAGTGCATTCTTAATGGTAGATGCACTGACATTCTTTAGATGTCATTTACGAGCCATTGAAATGAGGTTAAATGCTATGTTTTCAAACTGTTGGAGCATTAAATGCTCGGTATTTGTTTTTGACTCAAATAGGAGTGTTTTAAGGGTTAGTTCTTAAAGCTAAACAAAGATCCGGTTTTGGCTATGACTATATGTCATTTGCCCTAATGCGAGAAATGCAGGGACACCTTTATAACCCAGTTTATCAAACTAAATTATTGACCTTCAGGTCTCCTTTCACACTTCATTTTAAGCTATTTCGAGTTAGCCGGTGACACCAACTCAGCACTTTTTGATGAATCAAGAAAATCCAAAACAAAGTCTCACCATTTTTGAATCATGATACGAATCATTTGTGGGATGGCTTGTCTAGTGTTCGACCCTACGGCCCGGCTATCTTTGCGGTAGCTTGACTACGGCGTGGGAGAATATAGGATAAATTTTGTTGATTCGGATCACCCTCTTTGTGGCTGAATCGGCACCCAGAGTCGGAGCCATGACCCGTCAACATTCTTTCATTTTTTTAAATGCACCAATTTTATGATTTTAATTTCTTATTTTTAATTAACTATATATATATATATATATTCATAATACTTATGATTTTTGTTTTATTTTCTTAGTTTAAATATTTTATATTTTAAATTTTATAAATTAACTTTGAGTTTTAAAAATAGAAATAAAAAATAATATCCACAAATTATTATTCTCTAAATAAAGGTAGAAGAGGGAAATATTATACATCAAAATAAAGTAGAATAACAAATAAATAAATTTTTAAAGAATAATCTTTAATTAAGCAAACCTTGAGTTCCTCTAAGCTTCTAAAGGATAAATAAAAAAATAAAGATAAATGAAGTTTGTTCAAATGATTAATTAAAAAAAAAAAAGATAAATAGAAGTTTGTTAGAGTATACAAGGTAATTACATTAAATGTACAACGAAAATGTCTTAGCATTCAAAGGAGTACAAGCTTACATTTCTTATATGATTTAATTTTTTTTATCAAAATCTCTTTAAATGGAGTGGTATGCTAATACACTAATCTATTATATTTATTTATATGTTTAGGTAATAAACTTCTCAAATTAAAGAAATATAGAAAATATAGTTGATATCATTATTTTTATTATTTTCATCAACAAAAAATTTTAAAACATATAAAGTAGTTTTAATAATAAAAATAAGGATTTTTGTAGTGTACACTAAATTTGCAAGGGTGTACATCCTTACATTTCTTATAAGTTTGAATATTTTTTTATCGGAAATATTTTTCCTATGTTATGTAAACTTAGGACATACTTTATACATATTCGATTTGAATCATGCAATGGAAATATGCATATATTAATTTTTAATAAAAAATAGGATTTATTATAATTGTAAGTGCTTACACTAACTGTGCAAATCAAATATACTAAATGTATAAAAAGGGTTTATAAACTTGCATTTCTCCTAAGATTTTGATTTTTTTTGATTATATATATTAAACCAACATAGAACATACTTTGTAAACCTAATTTAAAAAAAAAAAACACTAATGAAAGATATCATCGTCATGGTTTATTACTATAAATATAAATAATATTAAAAAGATATTAAAATCTTCAATTTATTAATTTATTTTTGTTATAGGTGAATGTATTTATATATTAAAAGTTGATTTGTTTTAATACATTTATTAAAAAACAAAAATATAATAAAAGAAAATAAGGCAACTGAATAAATAAAATTTTAAAATACTTTTTGTAATTAAGTAGATTTTTTTTTAATAAAATTAAGTACATTTTTTAAATAATGAAAATAAGATGTTATCTTATAAAATTAATTAAAAATTAAAAATTTTAATTTATTTAAAATGTGGTAAATGAAGGCTAAATATTATTACACAAAAAAAGAAAAAAAGACTTGAAGATTGATTGCCAAAAAAAAAAAAAAGACGGGGTGGGTCAGGTGTGGCAAGAGGTGAGGAGATTTAAGGGTGGGGAAAAGCACGTGAGTTGGGATAGGGGTTCTTGAGGAGATATGAGGGGTAGTGTTTGTAAACTAGGGTGGTGAATTTTTCAGAAAATGGCAAAATGGTAAATTATTTACTATAGTACGGGTTGCAAACCCACAGAATTTTTCTAGATCTCGAGAATGATGAAATGGACCTCACTGTTGGATTCATCTCGTGAAATCTAGTTACCAGTATAATTTTCGTTTGGTCAGAAACAGTAGTTTCACAATTTTGGGGATGACGAGTGTGCATTGGACCCTAAAAGCGGGATTTTTTAAGAAAATAAATGTTTTAAGCTAATTCAGTAAATTTCATTAAAATAAATTGAACTTAAGCGGGACGAAATAAATTGTCTTAGGAATAACGAACACAGATAAGTCATGGACACGTGGCGCGTCGTGGGCCAAGCTTTTAAGTTGTGGATAAGGTTAGACAAAATAGATTTTGGGGGAAAGAACCCTCATTTTTTGCTATTTACGTGAGAGAGAAAGAAGTGAGGAGAGTTTCCAAGCTTTCTTTTAGCGATCCACGGAGTTCTGTCGATCGGAATTCGTCGAACCAAGAACTAAAGTTCATCTACTCGATGAGGGCTACGTGTGGGTACCAAAAACGAAGGATTTCAGCGAAGATCAAAGGGAGGAGATTTCAGGAAATCAAAATTTTCGGGATTAAGAGGTGTTCTTGAGACCTCCTTCGGTTATTATACTCCGAGAGGTAGGGGTTCTTCTACTTTTGTTTAATTACGAGTACATTTGACAAATTACGCATTTTGCTGTATTGAAGGGCTATTTGGGAGCAAATTATGCATTTTGTTTGTATTAGGTGTTTAGGAGCCAAATTCACATTATGGCTGATTAAGTTGTTTAGGAACCTTTTGTGTTTTATGGTGGTTTGTGGGTTGTTCATGGCTCGATTAGGATTGTTTTGGGACCCTTTTTGTGGCTGGTTTGTGGTTTGTGGGTTGTTATATGGCTCAATTGGGGACTATTTTGGGACCTTTTTATGGCTATTTTATGGCTGGTTTGTGGGTTGTTTTATGGCTTATTTGTGGTTTGGTTTGGTTGTGGTCTTTGGTAAGAACCAAAGATGTGAAAAATGATATGTGGGTGGTTAAGGGAAAATTCTGCCAAAATTTCCCTAGACTCGTGTCTTGTTTTCGCCATAACAACTTGGCATCACGGACCTCCAAATTGAATGATTTCTAGTTGTAGATGAAACCTAAGAACAAAAGATACAAATGTCTAGAAGGGCCAAGGTTTAACTCGACTCACAAAAACCACGAAAATTTGTTTTATAGTAAGATATTGATTTTGTCCCTCTATTGGAGTAGCTCATGTTGTTTTGGACATATATTGGGATTATACTAATCAAATGATGTGAATAAAAATCCTACTGAAACTAGACACCCAGGATGCTTATATGAAGAAATATGGTCACATTATGTCTATTGTTCGAAATTAAGTCGATTGAGAACATACAATCACTGTAGCTTATAAACTGTTTAAGGCTTGATCCACGAATGTTTTAGCCATACCTCTAATTTAAAAGTCCAAATGACCTGATCTATGAGCCTTTGAAACTTAGGTATAGGTGAACATTTTGTTGAAAGATTACTTTGTCTAAAAACGCTTGTTCTGGTCGAAAATTATGATTGGAGATGGACTTGGGATGTGCCCTTAGGGACTGTTTGGATGTGTTAAAACAGCTTAAAATGCCGTTTTATGGCCCGATTGCTATCGGTTGTGTGAATTGTTTTGTGAATTGTGTTTAATATGTCCTTAAAAGTGTTTAGGGACTGTTTGGGATTAAAAAAAAAGATTAATCCGGATTGCTAAGAGCCTGTTTGGTCGAGATTGTGGCCTGTTTAAAGGCTTGTTTTGGTCGATTTCATGGCCAGTTTTGAGCCCGGGTTAGGGGGGTATTGGGCTGTTGTTGTGGGCACCTTATATGCCACATTTTGCCTTAAAGATTAAGTGTGTTGTTTCTTGATAAGTGGTAACATGCTTGTTGTTGTGGTTGGTGAATGTTATTATATGTGTTCTAAATGTATTAACGGTGTTGTGAATGTTTAATTAAGTATATGCATGTGATATAATTGTTAGGGATAAGGTAAATTGTATGGTTTATATTGTCCATATGATATTCATTGCATGTGGAATATGACATTAACATCTGATGGCACATTGCATTACGTATGCACTAGAACATCTCATGTCATGGGTGTGGGTGCATAGTTAGAATCTAACACACAATTGGTGATTTGGTGGGTGGGCCCAATATCGGTATCGTTGGACAAAGTCCAACACAGTCATATAGTTGTATAAAACGAAAAACTTGTGTTGAGATAATAGCAGAAGGCTGGGCGCTCTCTTGGGTGAAAGACAGGATTTGGTTTGCACACTTCGTGATGATCGAAAAAAAGTGCAAACGATTAATGCGGAAGCCGACGGTGAACCCAAATCGCTGACAAAGGCACAATGATTTTATAAATGATATGATCATTCAGGGTGACATTGAAATTTTGGTTTATAGAAAAACATGACTTTTGTTTTAAAAATAATCATTGGATGTAATCCATCAATGACGATTTTTATCACACATGGGCATCGTATTGTGTGGTGGGAGTCGGTGAAGACTCAGGTATGGGAGTTGGTAAAGACTTGGGTATGGGAGTTGATAAAGACTCAGGTATGGTGCATGAGTGAGTGTCATCTCATTTCATGGAATAGCATTTCATGGCATAGCATGTAGAATTCCAACCTAGGATTGCATATCTTGCTTGGAATTGTGATGTGAATGTGAAAATTGTTTAAGTGTAAGCATTGCATGTGCACTTAGGTGGGGAGTGGCCTCTGAGTTTACTCTTGAGTGACTCACCTTATGCGGGATAACATATCAGGTCGCGTACCGGCGGGCGGCTCGTTCGGGTTGTGAGTGAAAAAGCCGACTTATGGCTTTGTGATAATTTTGGAGTAAATCCATTTGGTATGTATTAATGGGTAAATGGTGAAATTAATCATATGTATATTTTCATGTAAAAAAGTTGAGGTGAACTCATAAATGGACTCCGGTCTTGATCTTTGTGTTATATTGGGCCTCGGGTGGGTTGTGTAATTGTAATATTGTACATGTTAGACTTGGATAGAGCTCCTCGTATAAAGGAGACTTTGTCCGATTTTTTTTAAATTATGGATCTCAGTGAATGGAACACATGATGGGGTATCGAGTTACACGATAGCCACAAGTTTCCACGGGTTGATGGATGATCAATGGACCCCCGGATTTTGGGGCGTCACAGTGTTGGCATTTTGTATATTTTATATCCTTCTTATTAATTTTGTATGTTGTTTTGGGTTTTGGGCTTTGATGGATTAACATTAATGCATGATTCCCTCTAACCTAAAGCATAATTCCCAAATTAGGTCGAGTACATGACTAATAATTTTAAAGGCAAAAAAACCTTTATGAAGTTTTTATGTCAATTCACCCCATTGTAGCACATAGATTCGCCTTGCCTGTAACACCCCAAATTATACCATGACAGTTTTATAACACGTTGAGGGTGTAATACAAGTTAAAAGTTAAAGTTTTAGGGAATAATAATGCTAAAAAAATAAAATAAGCAAAACCCGGAATTTATCTAAGGGTCAAGGGTAAATTAGTAATTTACCAACTAAGGACTCAAATGTCATAAGATCATAAGACTATATGCCCAATTAGAATATGTAAATGAAAGGGAATAGGAGGACTTAAATGCAAAAATGAGTAATAAATCACAAAAGCCATTTTCCAAACATGGCATTAGCCATGTAAGTGGATAAGACCACATTTGGTCTTGCAATTTGGGCAATTGTCTCATTTGAGCTAGGTCACGTTTGAGAGAGAAAGAGGAGAAGAAGAAGAAGAAGAAGAAGAAGAAGAAGAAGGAGAAGCCTTTGAAGGGTGTGGATACTGCTGGTCCTTGTCTATGTAAGATTTTTATCGATATTTGATGGAATTGTGTAGAGGTTTAGGTTTTCTATTTGTTAGTTAGGAATTCTCCTCGATCGACAATGAAGTTGATTGGTTTAGTTCAGTTTTAGGGGTTGCTCTAAGTTGTTATATGGTTGTTTGGTTTGGTTGTGGTCCTCAATGGAGGAAAAATTTGTATAGAGAATATGATGGGTTTTAGGGGAGATGTTGTTCGTTTTTTTTAAAACCCATGTTTTTGTTTGGCCATACCTTGGCCATCACTCATCCAAATTGAGTGATTCAAAATTCTGGGTAAACTAGACTTATATGAGAACAAATCTCCTTGAAATAGGTGTATGCAAATTTGGACCCCATTGCACCAATAAATTTGTCAAAGGGGAGCTAAGTTGCATGACACATAAGCCCCAGTTACATTTTGGTTCTGTTTTTTGACATTAGAGTGGTCTGATTTCTTTAAGCCATAACTTGCCATCTTCATCAATTGTGATTAAATTATGAACAAACTAGACTTCTAGGATAACAAATCTCCTTGAAATATGTGTCTTCAAATTTGGACCCCATTGGATCTAGAAAATTTGTCTAAAAGGGATCTCTATTTGTAAGAAATATTTGATAGTATACGGAAATACATGAAAATGCAAAGATAAAAGTAAATGATCATAAATATCGCATATGATTACCGGATAACAATAATTCTTCGAGGGGATATAGAGATGTAATGAAATGGAAATAAAGTAGTTGTCTGTTTAGAACCTGGTAGGGGGATAGATGGATGCGCCTATTAGGGATAAAAGTCTATAGCATACTGGTCAGTTGACCCCGTTAGAGTCATTACAACACCTTCAGGTCCTTATAGAGGTCATTGTGCCGTCTGATAGCGGCGTAGCCGGAGGCGCCATAGTTCATTGTCTCGTACAATGATAACAACGTCTTTGGGCCCTTATAGTTTATTGTCTCGTACAATGATAACAACACCTTCGGGTCCTTATTGTTTCCCGTATCCACTTCTAAGGTATATCTAGGCATGAAACATAAAAAAAAATGACAAGAATATGCAAATGATTTGAATATGATAAATGACATGATATGAAATGATATGAGAAGCATAGCATTGCTATGTGATGACAAGTACACTATGACAAAAACAAGAAGCAAAGTGTAAAATGACACAAAATGTATATGAATGATGATAAGAAATGAAAAATGATATGATAAAAATAAATATGAGATATGTATAAAACGTGTAAATGATATATATGTAAATATATAAGCATGTGTATGAGTATATGATATATTAGATGTATATCATGTGTCTAAAGTGTGATGATCGCATTAAGAATTCGTCCACGAGTATTATTACTAAGCGCAAACTTGGCAGGGTGTTTCATCCGTGTAGGTATAGAATAAGGAAATAAAAGCGAAGACAATGCATCGATGGTCAGCCTTAACACTAGGTGAGGACCTTCTTAGTACATTTGTACCATGTCTTTGTTTTGTAAACAATGTAAAGTTTGTATATGTTGAACATTCTCATTTTTTGAGTTTGAATATATTTTGTCAATCCATTTTCTATAATATATTCCAGATTAAATCATTTAGAGTATATGAATAGACAGTTTATAGTAAACAAAAAAAATAATAATAAATAAAAAAATAAAAAAAAAAAGACACCCTTACCTAACCTTTGGATAGTGGGTTAAGTGTCTAAACAAATAGTATCGAGCCAAGGTTTAGACGGCTTTGGAATAAGTATATAGTGAAAAGCATGTGTTTGATAATGTGTTGCGATGTAGAAGTCATACATTTGGTATAGATGGATGCATCCTCAGAATTGGTGAAGAAAGCGTTGAGAGTGTTAACCTTAAAGATGGGATTTTTGAAACGATCTCAAAATGCCTAGAATTTTTATAATAATTTTATTATATATTCCAAGTATGAATTTATTGCGAACTTACATTGTTTCTAGAAAAATTGATAAATTGTGAAATGTGAAATGAATATGTGAGCA
This sequence comes from Tetrastigma voinierianum, assembly GCA_016808115.1. Taxonomy (NCBI): domain Eukaryota; kingdom Viridiplantae; phylum Streptophyta; class Magnoliopsida; order Vitales; family Vitaceae; genus Tetrastigma; species Tetrastigma voinierianum. Next base: position 169,485 of record JAEQBH010001382.1, read on the forward strand.
TATGATTAAATGTTATATATCATAAAAATAGAAATTAGATTGAACTTGAAATAAACCCCAAAATGTAAAAAGGGATGATTTGGAATTAGTAAAATGAGGGCACTAAGTCGGAATGGGCAAGCAAATGCTAAAGTGAATTAAATGATAAATAAGAAGTGATGAAGACCAAAAAGGAGAAAAACGAAATTGGTTGTGTATAAGCCCAGACATGTCCTTACACCGCGCAGTGAAATAAGACCCCGTGACGGTCTTGATGCCAATTTGAGCAAAAGCGATATTGGAAGGGCGAGTGAGGAGAAAGTTAGGGTTTAGAAAAGTAATTTTGTAGGAGATCTTCCCACGTTTCCACGGTGGATAAGTGATCGAAGAAAGAAGAAACTAGGGCTTCAAAGTTTCTAAGAGATTCAAGGTATGAACCTAAACCTAGAAGTTGTATTTTGATGTTTGGGTTAGAAAACCTAATCTAATAGAGTTTTGCTCATGGTTGGTTAGGATGATATTGATGTTATTAGGAATTGATTCCCATGTTTTGTTTTGGGATTTGAGGATTTTTGGAGGAAATGCTAAAGGAGGAAAGGTGGAGAATCACGGGTTAAAAGCAGACTCCTATACCCTAATGTGTGGCTGGCCAGGAGTGCCAAAATGGGCACCCCTCGAGTACGCCACGGCATAGCATTGCTGCGCCACGAAGCGCTCTGTTCTACTTGAGCAATTTTTGGATTTTGTTTGAACATCTCGTGATTCGTTACATCGATAGTTGGGATTCTAATAAAATGATTAGTAGGGGTTCAAATAAGAATGAAACTAAGTGAAAAACGCACTGTACCTCACCGCCTCGGTGAAGCTTAAGTTAAGTCTTTGGAATGGAACAATGTCTTAACACAAGCCGTTAAGCAGTTAATTGTCATTCACTAAAATGTATAATAATTATTGTTTATCCACTAAGAGTGGCATAATTTTTTATTGACTAGGACGGTGAGGGGATCACCTAACTAGGACCAGATCGAAGGGAAGGAAATGAGGCCGATAGCCGGTTTAGTTCTTGGACCTCTATTCTAATTCAAGTATTGTTAGTTCTTTGTTACCCCATAATCATGACGGATTTCAAAGTGTTTTGGTAGTTTACCATATAAATATGAAATGATTGTATGGGTATGCATATCTACGAAATGTTATTACGAGTGCATATGGATTTGAAAATGTGATATTTGAAATATATAACAATTAATTGCATGTGAGTGATTAATTGGTGTAAACAAATTGGTCGATTCTTGACATCTTGAATTGAATACGATATCTGAAACTTATAAACATGTGGGATGCAAATCGGCATCCGTCCATGAAGAGCACAAACAGTATTCAATGTCCCACATGGCGGGATGCACCAATCGGCATCCTTCATGATGGTGTATGGCATTGTTAAAATGTCCCACATGGCGGGATGCACCAATCGGCATACGTCATGAAGGCGTATGGCATTTTTAAATGACCACTTGGCGGGATGTACCAATCGGCATCCGTCATGATGGGAGACCGAAATTGTTAAATGTGTAAGCACATTACCAAATGATGAAAAGGACGGAATTCACCGAACGGAATTCGTCACGAATGTGAATTGTATAGACAAAGTGAAATAACAAACTTTGATGAGTGTAAATGGGATTTGTAAACTAAATACATCCTTGGGAGTATATGTTTGAATCTCATGATTTGCGTTAAATAATTGGTTTATGGGAAAAGCCACATTTGATATGATGGTGATTTGTAAAGTGAAAGCATGTAAAAATGAATAAATGAGTATAGTTAGATATAAAAACGTTTTATGATATATGCATGTTGTGTGGCCCGAAAATTGGAATAGAAGCGTATAGAACCACTTTAAGCATGAAAATGCTTAGCGTGTGAATTTTATCTATCGCGGGTTTGAGTAGCTGAGGAAGAAAGGCAAGATCAGCGAGTCATGAAAGTTACGTAGTAACAAGTATATGTACCCGAATCATATGCATATCATTTCTTTTGAACATGTGATATTTGTGAACCAGCAGTTAATCTCTGAAATAGTGTTTTGTTTATCATTTCTTGACCTTAATCATGGCTGTAAATGTATTGTATAAAGTAAATGTTTATGGGCCTACCATTTGTCGCTTGCAACCAATTAGAAAACTCTAAAATGAAATGACATGAATGAAATATTTTGATAAGATAAATGAAAACGGTTGGAGTAAATTGGGCTCCAGTTAGTCACGCCATTGGTGGGCGAGGACTGAGTCATAAATTTTGAAAAAAGAAAAAAATTAATAAAAATTAAACAGCATCAAGCGGGTTTGGATCTATGATGGGAGTTGAATAAATAAAAAGATACTTCATTACACAACGGACCCTTCTAATGGTAAAGCGAAGAGTTACCTCTGTGATCCCAGAGCTTTCTTGAGATATCTGAGACATTGACTCAGTATTGGAAAGATCGACA